>JAOXJP010000016.1:2231982-2243405 GCA_025762735.1 Platanus orientalis
GAGATGTCACATCACCCCCAAAAAGTGAAATGATACTTCCCCTCTGTCTTGTCTCACGATGTCGCACAAAGAGGGTCAGCACAGGTGATACTCCCCCGCCAACATGGCAATCAATTGTGGAATGCTGTTGAGGGGGATTGACGGGAGGGTTTGATCTAGATAGATAATTCTCCTAAGAGGCAATGCCACAGCCACCCACGCTAAGGGGCATTGGCCATATCTATTTTCATGTTAGTGGTTTGCCCTTTTTTTTTTTTAATGGGAAAAAAGATTATATGTATTGTTAGTTGTAAATGCAGATGATAAGAACTGCAAGACATTGACATTACCATAATTCTAGCTTTTAAAAAGAAAACTTATTCCTCCATAAAGAAGCGTAGAACACAAGATTAGATAGCGTAAAATGTGACATGCCATATTACAACGTTGAAAATAGCACAAAATCTGGACAATAAAAGCAAAGAAGCGATGGAGATTATAATAATAGAAAACGATTCTTCAATGAAGCTGTCTGCATACGTAGTTTTTCCTTTGAAATGGTCAAATTCAAATCCATTTAATACCCATACCCAACGTTTGGAAAATGATTCAATGAAGCTGTCTGCATACTTACTTTTTCCTTAAAAATGGTTAGATTCAAATTCACTTTACGCCCATACCCAACATTTGGAAAATTATTCAATGAAGTGTCTGCATACTTAGTTTTTCCTTTGAGGAAATGGTCGGATTCAAATCCACTTGACACCCATAGCCAACCATGTACTGGGATCAATAGCCTCGTCGGTAAAAAATTACGTCGGTTTCTAAGTGGGTCATGCAGTAGACCCCCTAGTCGATTAATGACTCAACAGCGTGAAATGCATTTTTCATTACATCCAAAAGAGACTTTAAGTCAATTTATAGCTCCCTTTCTTTCCTTGTGCTCCTCATGGTCCACTTTTTTTGTCCTTGTGCAAGGAATATCTATGAAGGAATATATAGGGAAAGATAGGCTGATGAAACATGCTTAAGACACAAGTTATCCAGTTCAATTTTCTTTAGCCACCTTTGCTATATATGTTATTCAAACAGGAGTCCTGATCCTCTACGTTTCACACACAATAATCAATGTTGCACCAATCACCAGAAGGGAAAGGCATATAAAAAGTGTTTTGGCTAATAAATTTCGAAAATCAGTGCAGGTTTGTCCAGATATAGTTCCTACAATACCCATTTGATGCTCTCTCTCTCTCTCTCTCTCTCTCTCTCTAGATCTCTCTTTTAGCCCTGTGTTTTAACTCTAATTTTTGAATTTGGAAGAAAAATTATTCAAAGAACCCTCTCCTCCTCCTTAAAGATGCGTAGAACACAAGATTAGATAGCGTAAAATGTGACAGGCTTGAAAATAGTACAAAATCTGCCCAGGTGACACCGCAAGAAGATGGAAATTGAAATATTTTGGAAAATAATCCAATGAGGCCATAAAACAACGTTGAAATTAAGACAAATTTTGTACAGATGACAAGGGAAAAAAGCAATGGAAATTAAAATACTGAAAAATGATTCAACGAGGCTGCCTACGATAATCTTCTTTTGAAATGTCTTGTTGAGAAGTGTCTTGAATTCACACGGAATCCCACAAGTAAAACCGACGTTTTGTAAGTGGGGTTATTTTGAGTTTTTAATCCACTTTAAGAAATATGAATTTTTTGAATTAAAAAAAAAATAATTTGTGGGTTTTGTAGAATGAGTGGAAGGAGAAACTTTGATTGTGAGAGACAAAAACATATTTGTATGGAGAGTTCTTTTGGATTTTACTTAGTATTTCACCTTTGAGTTTGGGAACTCATCGTTGTATGTTTTGTAATATATTTTTTCTCTATTTTAGTAGAAGTTCTTGATCGTCTTTTCCCGTGATTTTAGGTAATGTTGCCGAACCACATTAAATATTGTATTGTGTGATTGTTCTTTTTTGTTTACTATTTCTTGTTTTGTTTCACGTGCATCACTATTTGAATCTAACCCGTGTTTTGTTTCGTTGTGCTGTTTTGTCACAACCAACTGGCATTAGAGCCAGGTTTTGCTAAAGGTTGTTGTGGGCTGATGTTTAGGATTGCCTCTGTTCAAAGTATAAGATCCTTTTGGGATATCAACCACTAGTTGTCATTAGTTGGTGTTAAGAGTTGAAGATGCTTTATTTTGGGGATTTTGCGATGGTGTCTACAAGGTTCGAGGTTTAGAAATTCAATGAAAATAATAGTTTTGACTTATGACAGATTAATGTTGGAGACTTGCTGATTTAATAGGGTTTGTATAAGACATTAGAGGAGAAGCTTGCTGGGATGTTAGAAAGCAACTGAAAGGATTACGACTTGAAGTTTCAGAATGGTATCCATTTGTGCCTTATAGATGAAGTATTGTACAATATTCTGAATGATAATTCTATAGAAAAGCTTTGGTTAAAGCTTGAAACCTTTTAGATGTCGAAATCTCTTACGAATCATCTCGACCTCAAGTGAAAACTCTATACTTTGAATAATCAATAAGGTATGGATATTTCTAAATATCTTAATAATGAGTTTAACAAGATTATTTTTTTAGTTAACAAGTATTGGGTCAAAGCTTAAGAAAATAGGGCATTAATCCTATTGTCTCCACTTTCTTCATCATATGAGCATCTCGTGACAATTATGCTCTATGGAAAGGATTTTATCGATTTAGAGGAGGTTATAACATTCTTTCAAATAAAATGACAAAAAAGGGTTCTATCGGTAAGGTTGAGGTTGAGGGCCTCATTGCTCGTGTGAAGACAAATGGGAAGGAATTTGGTCGATCCTAGGATGATTAATTTGGTATGTTACTATTGCTATAAGAAAGGACACATTAAGACCAATTGTCCAAAACTCAAAGAAAGTAGGGGATAGTTCAATTCTCGGATGCCGTTGGCATTATAGAGGAAGATTTAGAGGCTGACATGGTTCTGTCTGTCATTATTGGGGATGATGGTTTTCAAGACGTTTGGATTCTTGATTCTGGTTGTCCTTATCATATGTGTACCAATAGAAATTTGTTTTCTACCTATAAGTTTATTGAAGGTGGAGTTATCTTGATGGGTAATAGTACTCCATGTAAGATTTTAGGGATAGGTAAAATTAAGATCAAGATGTATGATGTGGTTTTAAAAATATTAACAGGTGTCTGGATGTTGTAGATTTAAAAAGGAACTTTTTGTTGGTGGATTCCACAATACCGTTCACGACAACCACTCTAGAAATAGGCTTGCGGGTGCAATGTTGAATGTTATAAAAGGCTTGAGTTTTCATTCTCCTATCACCAATTGATTTTAGGTAGATTGGCGGCTCATGGTCTGACAATTGGTATTAGAGCTAGGGGTTGTCGGACCGTGAGACACCAATTTACCTAAAACTAATTGGTGATAAGAGAAGGAAAGCTCAAGTCTTTTACGACATTTGACATTGCACTTGTAAACTAGTTTCTAAAGCAGTCCTAGGGAGAGACATTGTGGAATCCACCAACAACTTATTTCCTTAGGTGAGTTGGATTTTAGAGGGTGTACAACATTTGTGGAAAATGAATCCATGAGGACTCTTCAGGGTGTTCAGGTTGTTTTGAAAGTAAGAAATGTTGAAAACCCTTATGTGTTGCTCGGGAATACCATTCAAGGTGGAACAATTGTATTTTTTGCATTATATTTCTGTACACTTTGTACATAGTTTTGTCATAGACAAATGTGTCACATTTGTATAAGAGGTTTAACATATTTGCACAAGTGGGACTTGTTCTATGGTGAGAAGTTTTAGTTTTGTGAGCGGTGTGTTCATAAAAAGAAACACAGATGTATTACTTTTGTTGATTTTGTCTTGTTGCGTCCAAGCAAACAAGTTGTGGAAGGCGAAGATTTGAGTGTTATGTTAGAGGTGGAGTTGGAATATGAGACTCCTATTTCGTTGGGATTTGAGGATGCCGTTTTAGACTTTATTCAGGTTCTAGAAGTTCAACAATATGGAAGTGTGTCCAATTTGGACGTTAGATTTTTAGTTAGAAAATGTTTTGAAGACATGATTGCAGATGCATTTAGTGTTGAAGAACCAATAGATATGTCTACAAAGCCTGTTTGATGATTGAGTTCAAGGATGGCTTGGACTTGTTCAGTTTGAAAGAGAACTGATTGTGTACCCTTCGGGGTTTGTTAGAGAATATGATTAAAGAGTTTCGTTCAATTTGGCTTGAGAAAATTCAAACTAGGGTAGACGTTTGTTGAGAAGTGTCTTGAATTCACATAAATCGAATCACCCAAATAAAACCAACGTTGTATAAGTGGGGTTATTTTGGGGTTTTAACCCACTTTAAGAAATAGGTATTTTGGGTTACTATAAAAGGATTATTTTGTGGGTTTTGTAGAGTGTGGTAGAAGTGAGAGACTTTGGTTGTGAAAGGCAAAAACGTATTTGCATCGAGAATTATTTTGAGTTTTCTTTAAGGTTTCACTTTTGAGTTTGTGATCTCATTGTTGTCCGTTTTATAATTTCTTTGTTTTTCATTTTAGTGAAAATTCTTGATTGTTTTCTCCAATGGATGTAGACAATCTTGTCGAAATAAATTAAATATTGTGTTGTGTGATTGTTCTTTAAAATTTACTGTTTTCTTGTTTTGTTTCAAGTACATCACATACTTGAATCCCACTCATGTTTTGTTCTGCTATAATGTTTTGTCACAACATGTCTAGATTCAAATCCAATTAACACCCGTATCTTGTATTGCTTTCCATAAATCCGAAGTTTCAAAGTGGGTCCAATAGCGAACCACCCAATTGAAAACAGCATGAAATGGATTTTTCATTACATCAACCAATCCGCAGCTCCCTTCTTTCTTGTGTTCCTCGTGGTTTACCTTTAGATACTTGTTCAGTGAATGTCCATGGAAGAATATTTAGAGAAACTAAAATGAAGGGCATCATTCAATTCAGCTGTCTTCATCTTACATAAGTCCTGATTCCGTACGGCTTCCCTACAGTGATCAGTATTATCATTGCTGTGGCAATGACAAGAAAAGGAAAAGGCATCTAGAGGTTGTTTCGATTGATAAAATAAAACAAAATAAAGACAGGTAAGTCAAGAAATATTTATTAAATTACGTTTTCTTTCTCTTATCATTATTAATGCAACAGTGGTAATCTTTTGTGCAGGGCTCAGATTACGTGCAAATTAATTTCGTGAGAACTGTGCAAACTGCACCAGGTGGGCTGACGCATCAGCACCGAAAAGTGATTTACACTTGGGGGGTGCTTATCAATTTTAGGCGCTGATGTGTCTGCACCCTGGTGAGGTTTGCACAGTTCTCACGAAATTAGTTTACACCTAATTTTCTTCCCTTTGTACATTTCATCGAGGATTAGCTCTCTCTTCAAACAGCATCAACTGGTTCTACCTATCATCGCTCATGGTATCCGTGATTATTTAAGACATTGCAATTGATCATCGGAGATTGTATAGTCATGACCATATATAGGATCATAGTCTTGAAGGGGGCTATTAAAATTAAGAAACCTAGTCATGTTTAAGAAAACTTATGAAACACCAAACAATTGAAAAGTAGGGCAAAAAAATAGAAAATTTTCCGAAGATAATTTTGAACCCAATCCAGATATCTTAACGAATTCCCCCCCAACAAGTTGAGACCGGATCCTCTCCTGTGAGTTGGGTTTTCCTGCAACGGTCCTAGATGCACACGTAATCCAATTCACTTTTTGGGGGTCTGTATGCGTCTGGGATTGTTGGACAGTCCCACTGGCAGGAGAGGATCTTTAGGTAACAAGTTGGTGTCTCTATAAGGTTTGTGGGAGAAAATAATTGGTAGAAGGTATTAAATACAATGATATGCTTAGATGTTTTTTTTTTTCCTTCACAAAGCCATAATCTGACTAAATCTTTTGAGTACGAAACTTGAAGTATATCCAAACTATTCTTGTATCATTTGTATATTTATAATATGCCTAATTGATAACCTTCGATAAAATATGTTATTTATAGACTCCTTTTTTGTCGTATAAGGTCACTTTGTTTCTTTCTTTTCTAAGAAAGCTAAGGTTTTAGATTTTGAATCTTCAGTTGGGCTACGAGTATCGTAACGAGAGAGTACTTTATTACAAAGGAAGAGGACCCAAAGTACCTTTGTACTCCCTCCCTCCATTACAGGTGTATACACAACACGTATATTTGAAGTGTAAAAAAGTTATTACAAGAGAGAGAGAGAGAGAGAGAGAGAGAGGCTGGATATTATGTGGAGTGGAAGCAAGTATCTTACTTGGTTATAAAACAACTACACTGTTTTTATCTGTCTCATACACATGATGATTACCTTGTGAGTGAAGAAAAATGCATAGAAAAAGACAAGATATGGAGTCAAAGATAAGAAGACCTCCAATCCCTCTCATTTTCTGAGGTCCCCTCCAAACCGTTTTCCTCTCGACCCATCAACCAACAACCCCTCCTCTCTCTCTTTCTCTCTCCTCCAATTTTAAGCAAACCCACAACCATCACGGTCATCATTATCATCATTCCACTCCATCAAGCCCACCTCTCTCTCTCTCTCTCTCTCTCTCTTGATATATTCTAAATATGTATGTCTCCTTTTATCTGCCGGCATCTCTCTCTCTCTCTCTCTCTCTCTGCCGGCATCTCTCTTTCTCTCTCTCTCTCTCTCTCTAACTTCACCTATAAAGTCTTCTCTTCCATACCTCAAACAAGTTGAGAGAAGAAAGACACCTCCAGAGTTCAGATCAAAAGCTCGAGATGAGGAAGCCTGATACCCCAGGAAAGAACAACATGAACAATAACAATAACAAGCTGAGGAAGGGCTTGTGGTCACCAGAAGAAGATGACAAGCTCATGAACTACATGTTAAACAATGGCCAGGGTTGCTGGAGCGACGTTGCAAGGAATGCCGGTTTGCTGAGGTGTGGCAAGAGTTGTCGTCTTCGTTGGATTAACTACTTGAGGCCTGACCTCAAGCGAGGTGCATTCTCTCCCCAGGAAGAAGAGCTCATCATCCATTTGCATTCCATCCTCGGCAACAGGTCCCTCTCTCTCTCTCTCTCCCCCTCTCTCATTTATGTGTGTTATGTATAGAAGCATGTAAAAATGTGTTCATATGCCCATGGATTTTATTTATATATATTTATATAAAAGAAATTTTCTAGACCCATTTTTTTGATATTCCATCATCTTCTTCTTCTTGCACTTTTGGGTTTGTTAAATTGAATATCTCCATTTTATATCTGCATTAGCATTCGTAAGTCAGGGTACTTTTTTTTTTTGGGTCATTTGAATGAAAAGGCAACTTTTATGTTATTTTTAGGTAATGGGAATTGGGATGCTCTTTATGAAGACTAAACAACTGAAAATGACACTAGTTTAACTGTTTGTATTTGCTCTTTGAGTTAAAGACACTACACACCCAACTTAGATTTAGACCTTAAGCATCCATGCAAACCATGCATTTAAAAAAACAAAAACAAAAACAAAACAAAATAAAAGTACCCTTCTTTCTTACGCTTGCTCATGTTTATGATTTTATGTTAAATATTAAATATTTTTTTTCAACTAATTCAGGTGGTCACAGATTGCGGCACGCCTGCCTGGAAGAACTGACAATGAAATAAAGAATTTTTGGAACTCCACAATAAAGAAAAGGCTAAAGAACTCATCCTCCACATCCTCCCCAAACAATAGTGATTCATCGGAGCCTAAAGATGTCTTGGGAGGGATCATGTCCATGAATGAACATGACATCATGGCCATGTGCATGGACCTGTCGTCGTCGGCAGCATCATCCCTGCAAGTGATGGCTACGAGCAACCGGTTTGATCCATTGCCTCCCCTTGATAACTACTATGATGTATCAGGAGCTGCCGGTTACTTCAATGTGTCTACATGCTTAACACAGGTTGGTATGGGAGATGGGTTCTATGGGGGTCATGGGATCCTAGGGGGTGGTAACTTTGGGGTAGAAGGGGAGCTATTTGTTCCTCCCTTAGAGAATACAACCATTGATGAAAATACGAAAATTGACAACACCATTGGTAAGATTCCCAATGTCACAAATGAAGGCCATATTAGTAATTTTAACGGTATCATCAACACAAACAACAACAGCAATAACAAAGTAGAGCCTTTGGTTGGGTATGGGAATTATTGGGAAGGAGAAAACTTAAGAATGGGGGAATGGAACTTGGATGGTCTGTTGGAAGATGTCTCCTCTTTTCCTTACCTTGATTTTCAAGTTGAATAATTAGAAACCTATCCATGCCTTTATTTTATTGTTATTTTTTAATTCTCCAATATAGATTAGACATGTTAAACTCAGATTTTCATAAAAATTTTCCCAAAACCATGTCATAGGAAATATGAGATAGGGAATCTTCTTTTGAAAATTATTTGACCACCCTTAAAGACTGAGTTATAGGGTCTATTCTAGGTCTCTTAAACCTCTAATTAGTTGTTTGTTATAAAAAATAAAAACACAAAAGCCTCTTAGTTGCTTTTGCTACCAAAAAAAAAAAAAAAAAAAAAAAAAACAAACAAATAAATACAACCAAAAAAACAATTCTTTTACTTCGATGATGTGGGAAGGGTTCGCAATAAAGGTAGCAGTTAAAAGGTATTTTGGTGAACACAAAACTTTTTTATGTACATGCATCGTCATTTTGTGTAAGTGATGGTATTTTGGTCATTTCCTTACGGGGTTGGTGTAATAATCATATTTGTGAAGAGAAACGTGAATAGTCATATTCAAAGTCGAGAGGACCATTGATATTAGGTGGCAAATTGTAGCTATTATGAGATGTACAAAAGAATAACGTGGAGGTGGAAGTTGTTATTAGTGGGATATAAATATGATGTTCAACATATTAGTCTCTCTCTCTCTCTCTCTCTTGACAATCTTAATATAAATACTTATTATCATCTCTATTCAAAGGAAAATGGATTTCTAGAAGGGCACCCTTTCTTCAAATGGGTTTTAATCACTTAATTGAGAGGTCCACTTGGATCCACATCTACCATGCATTTAAGATTCTTTTAGTCAGTTTGCTGTCATTGTGACATGGATTTCTCATAATTCGAGTTGTTAGTCTCAATGGTTGGATTCCATAAGCAATTATAACTCTTTCCCTTTCATTGCGATGTAAGAAGATAGCAACCATTTTGTTTTTATATTCAAGAGCTGGTAACAAATAAAAAAATGGTTATTAAAGTGAAGGACTTGTGCAAGTAGTAAAATAAAAGCAAGCACAAAGAAATAGTTTTATATAAACCAATATTATCATTATCTATTGAATGAACGATGTAAAAGGGTTCATCTAAATCATTTTTTTACGCTATATTTTTAACTACAATAACTAACTCATCCGGGTTAGAAGCTAATTGTCTGTTTCTCTTCTTCTTTACAAGTGGCATGCAAATAGAGTGCCATGTGGAACTCAGTCTTTTGCCATAAGAGAATCACATTTTCTACAATAAATATGCAATTTTCCCATGTTGAAATCAGATCCTTAAAACAAGTGTCCCAATATAGTGAAGACATAAATATTTTCAAGTATTAGTTACACCTACTACCACTAAGGTAATCATATTTCGTGGCTTTGGATGGATTATCTACTCACAGTGCATGAAACGGGTCTCTGGATTCAGTTGGCATAACAATATCAAATAGAAGCATAATATCAAGGTAATGATGTCACTTACGTGATAATTAAGACTTCAAAGTTCGAAGTCCTGGTTAAGTTACTTAGATTAGTTGGTAGAGAGGTTTTGTTAGGTTTAAGAGATTCTAATATGACCACTCTTATCCTTTGACCTCCCCTTGACCTTATTGTATTCTAGATTAGGGCAGACCTATGGCAACTCGAGAGCTTTTAGGGTTTGTCCTGGTTCACAGATGATTATGCAATCTCTTAAGAATTACTGTAAATGTGATTTAGGGAAGATCCATGGCCCTGGCCATCCGCATTCATTTACGCGTATTGCATGATCAAAGGGTTATGTCCAGGGGTGGCATTGGGTTCTTTTACTTAAAAATTAAAAGAGACAAAATTTATAAATTAAACTAAAGGAATTCAAATTGGTTTCTTGCATTATTATTATTATTATTTACTGAGCAAATAGGTCCATCACTTATACTATTCAAATGTGTCCTACGTAAGATTGCAAAGGCCAAATATTAGCATGATTCGATGATTGCAATAATGTATATTTTTTCATGTTAATTTGAATGGCGCCAAAAACTTCATTGTCCAAAAACAACATGAAACTAGATGAAGAAGTCATCTGATCATGTTGATGTTGCCCGTTACTGTGTACTAACTAGAGGGGCTCATTCATTGGTGGCTCCTGCCAAAATATGGAGCTCAAACCAGTTTACTGTTCTTATAGCCCCGGATCCAAGACATTCCTTTGTGAAGTAATATATGTGTTACTAAATGTGGTTCTGGTTCAACAGGAAGCTGAATCTCTAAATTCACTACATTCATGGAACCAAAGGAACTAAATTATGAAAACGATTTGGAAAAAATGATAATAATTCAATCTTATTTTCACCCTACGGGTACAATTCGAGGTTAGGAGCCAGACAGAGGTCAGCCCATGACCAACCTAATAATAGTGCAGGTACAAACTAGGTATATCCCGAGCTTAGTTTAATACCAAGTAAGGATCTTTTGTTCTACCCAGTGCCAACTTCACAGGCACAACATTTTCACTTAAAAGCACACATAATACAATTGGTTTTCAATCGATCCATATGGCTAGAATTATAGTTTAATAGAAAAATATGTTATATGTGGTATAAGTTACCATGTTTAATATAACAATGATTAGTATAAATTGTAAAAACGTGTATATAAGTTCAGACCGGCGGGACATAACTTTGGGCTGGGTTCAATGTGCAGCCAGACATGTAATATAAGCATATAACTTCAGGCCAGGTCTCTGGGTTTGGGTATGTTGTCCAAACCGACTTGAATATTAAGGAAATGATGATATGATTAATTGTGTTATGCTCTCATCAGGATGTGTTATGATAAGATAATATCAAATTAGGATTATATAGATAAGACTTGATCTGATTTTTGTATATATATTTATCTTTGTATTATGGCTCGCTTGTTTAAATAAGTAATTATTATTTTTTGTGTCACATAAGTTGATTTCAAGTCAGATTAGACATTTGGTTTGCATACTTGATATGTAACTTTTCAGTTGACAGAAGTCAAAATATATGCGTTTGGTTTGCACTCATAAAAAATTACTTATAACTTTTTAATATATAATACATAAAGTTTAAGGTAGAAGATATATATATATATATATATATATATATATATATATATATATATATATATAGAGAGAGAGAGAGAGAGAGAGAGA
>JAOXJP010000016.1:2243505-2272209 GCA_025762735.1 Platanus orientalis
TCTCTCTCTCTCTCTCTCTCTCTCTCTCTCTCTCTTTCTCTCTCTCTCTCTCTCTCTCTCTCTCTCTCTCTCTCTCTGACTTCCTCATGCGTTTTCCCTCCATTTATGTAAGCTTCCAATTTGGTTACCTAAATATACACCCAATCGTTCCATAAGTTTTTCAGGAATGAAAAATAATTATCTCACTGAATGATACACAAAATAATAACCCCCCGTTGTGTCGTCAATTATATACAAGTGAGCCTTTGGAGCATTAATGCCGGTGGGGTTGGCATTCCTCTTTATTTACATAGCATAATAGAGGATACAACAAGTCAAAAAGTTCTAGAGAAACTTAGGATACGTTTAAACTCAACCCTTACCTTCTCTTTTTTCGTGAATTTGAAAAAAACCATTACTCATCATAATCTTTTGTCGATGTGCTGTCTAAGATATATGGCCTCTTTTTACTATTTTAGAAATGAATTTACTTCTAATTTCCCCCTTATGAAACAAATTTGAGCTTACTTTACTTCTCATGAATCCAAAATCTTTTCATTCCTTTAGCTTCTTATTTGTCTATCACGGCTATACATGCTATATCTGTTAGATTAGAGGTTTCTAAGTTATAAAAATTAGAAGATTTCCATATATTGGAGGATTGTTCCCTTCCAATCAAAAGTATTATTAACTCTTCATCCCATGAAGTAATGATCAGTTTAGACTAAGATTTGCAACTAAGTATTTAGGAATCATACACAATTTCAAATAGATACAAGCAACAACCATGAATTGTTAATTGAAGTACTACTTATACATGAGAGTAGAGAGAGATTCTCTCTACCTAAAACAAATATTTATGTTATACTAATTGCATGACAAGTAGTATAGTTAGGGTGCATGCATACTCAACATTCCTTTTGCCTTTATATAATCAAACCATCCGTATATTTTGTTATTGAAGTCAACCCCTTTTGCATCATATTTGATGATATCCTGGGATCTCTGGGATCCACAGCCCAGGTGAGATGAATTAAAGGAGTCATATATTTTAGCCGACCAAGTGATGCCTTGTCGCTTGGACTGCTAAACCTCACCTTTCCCATATGGCATGCAACTAAGTGCCCAATGATTAGGTTGATTAGTGGGTGTGAAACATGAGATCCATCTCACATGTATTAAAGAGTCTTAAGTCTTCTTTAATTGCCCCGTAAATCAAGGAGAATCTCTCTCCCTCTCTTTCTCAACGACAATCTTATGGTGATTAATAACCCCAAACCAACCTAGTTGGTGAGCTTTATTATGTGTGAATGATCATTAATTTCTATTTTTATTTTTCTGCGTTTATATTAGGCTTAAGAAAATGTTTTAGCATATCTTGTGATGATTAGACACTATGCATGAGAAGCTTTGAGAAAAATTTGCAAGGACATGAATAGCAAAGAAAGGCAAAAAGCAAATGGATTTCTTCAATTCAAAGTGGGGTTTGCTTTCCTTTCTTTTTCTTTTCTATAATTTTACTACATGGAGTGCATTGACTTTGAGCTTTAGAACATCTTCAACTTTGATTATTTTGGCCCAGTTGACACTCATTAACATATAAAAAAGATGACACTTACCCATCCCAAATCCTATCTTAGAAACACAAATATGACACATGGCCCTGTCCTCTCTCTCTCTCTCTCTCTCTCTCGTCATGCTTTCGCCCAATTGAACTCAGAATAACTTAGCTTTTGGACAGCTAACGCAGGCCCTACAACAACCCCGCCCCTCAAGTACTGTGCTTGAAAAGGCCCATCAAAATCCTCAAGTGGTGCACTTGGTTGGATTGTTAAAGACCCCATCATCTCATCCACAACCTACAAAATGATAATTAAAATAAAAACATATATCATTTACGTTGGAAGAAAGCAATGCATGAGGGATCTATATGTACCACCAGAATCATTCCAAGTTGTTGAGGAGGAGAAACCATGGAAACATAAACATCATACATAAATATAATCAAATCTAATGTGGGTGAATAGAGTGCATGCACAATTAAATAAATAAAAAAAACCATAATCATTTAGTTGATGTGAACCAGAACCCATAAAGAAAAGAGTTTTTTAGGGTTTATCTAGGGTTTTAGGCCTCCGATATACAGAAGTAAAGAACACCCCCCCCCCCCCACACACACACACCACCTCCAAAAAAATTTATTAAATAATTTTTGGTGGTTCATGGAGGAATATTGACCTTCCTATCATCTACATAACAAATGTAGGGAGGAAAAAATAAAATAAAATAATAAAAATAAAAATAGAGAAGGTATATTAGAATTCCAGAAAGAGAGAGAGAGAGAGAGAGAGAACACAACGTGAAGGAGACGTGCATGAGATTGACATATACATGTACACTTGATAATAAAAGATTCAAATGAAAGAAAAGTAAACAAAAGTAGTGCCGATTCCTTGCCGCGCTTTTAGGAAACTGATTTAGAACGGACCCACTGTAGGTGATATCGAGCTGTCAATACTTAGATGGGATTCCAATCAAACGGTTGATTGTTGGATAATACCGTACCATATTCTTCTTAATCTATTGATCTCTTTCTTTAATTTTTCTTTAATCATTCCTTAGTCTATGGGTTCATGATTTTGGCTTATGAGCAAAGTCTGCGTCGGTCCTTGAATGATTAAACTCGGGCAGTTTAATATTGTGGCACGGGCAGCCTCGGAGAGTCGGTTTCCATTGCTGACCGCTGACCGAAGGATTACGTGTTAGAGGAATCTCTTGGAGTAAAGCAATAAAGTGAGGAGTGATATAAAGAGAGACCATTCTTCTGGGTAAAGTAGACGCTACATTTATTTATCGCATGGAAGACGTAAGCTTGTGACTTAGCATGACTTCAATAATAAGATATTTATTATTATAAAAATATATATGCCCTAGTGTGTTGCATGCACATTCAGATTTGAGGGTGGATTGTATCCGCTCCTCTTATCTTATGCTCCTCTCTGCCCCTTGCCAGGGGGTTAGCACGTCAGTACCGACAAGTGATTTTCACTTTTTGTGGGGGTGCATTTCACTTGTTGGTGCTGATGTGCCCTCCCCTGATAGGAAACAGAGAGGAGCATAAGATAAGAAGAGTGGATACAATCCTCTCTCTTGAGATTTTGGTTCATCTTCAATAATCATTGTCTGATCCGAATCACATGGTGGTTGGCACCCATAGTATTATCTAGCACTGTGGATCCAACAATTGATGATAGTTAAATTCGAAATCCGCCGTCCATTGGCTTCAAACGCACTTGACCTTGATCATTTGTAGACATTTTGATGCTTAACATAATCTGAAAGGAGGAATTGTTCACATGTTTTGAGCGAGTTAGATTCTATTATTACATCTGAGTCTTGTAACTATATGCATCCTTTTCTTAATGAATAAATGAGTCTTGGTTTTTACAAAAAAAAAACATAATCTCAAACATTTGAGCTTTTTTGCGTCATCTGGTCAATGATCAGGTGATGAAAAGTGATACGGGTAACAACCATTTGACCATCTGATCAATTAATGATACTAATTTCTTAAAAACTGATGCTTCAATGTTGATCTAGGGATGAGATTAGTGACATTTTTCTCTGTTAAGTGGATTTAATCTATATAATCTTGTCCTCTGATGTCTTATGTTTCAATGAAGCAGGTAGAGATAACATGTAGAGGGCAAGAGCTTCTACCTTTCTGGACGTTGCAACATGTAAGAGATAACATATGGAGTTCGAGGGATGCAGTGACTTTGCTTCCAGACTCTTCAACCACAGATCACGTCATGATTCTGCACTATGGTAGGAGTGCTTGACAATGACATATTTATTAATCCCACCCCCAAGCCCCCTTCCCGACATGTTGTATAATTAAAATAACAACCCTCCTCATTTTTTTCTTCCTTTTTGGAGTTTTGTTATTTTATTTTATTTTTTTACTTCTCTAATTCATTGAGAAATTTGCTTGGAAATACACCAAAATTATATCAGGTTGTAGGGTTAATAACATCACCTTAAATGTATTTCCAAGCAATAACAGCTTGATACTTTTGTTTTGTTTTTTTTTTTTTTTTTTTTATTTACTAATTCCAATTTTAGTTGCCGTGTTTACTGAAGAGAATCAGAGTTAATTGTGATATTTAAGATTAATTGGATGAATAAACTGCCCTTCATCAAGAGTTTGTATAGAGATTATAAATGTGCTTTGATACAAATTTAATCATACTTAGTCTAATCATATGGTGACATACTCCATTAATAACCTAATATGTATTCTTACTTCATATATATAACTAATATTAATAACACTGTTTACATACTCCATTAATAACCTAATAGGAAGGCAAGTTATCAATAAATTTCATGTTTATGTGGGTCATGAAAGAGAGAGTTAATGTTGGATATCCACTAAGACATAAAAACTGTTATAGTAACCTAACACAATGTTGGATCCACTACATTTAATTCAACAACATGTGTTAGTCAGCTAAAACTAGGTCAATTAGACTCAATTTTTCCTAATGACCAGCAACCAAAGTTCCTTTTTAGTGCATCAATGTGTGCGCGATCCCGTTTTGTGCTTGTGTACGTTGATTTTTTTTTTTTTAATATGAATCACTACATTCCAACTACTTGATATGAGGCTTGACCTAATAATATGCTAATTGTTTATTAATAGCAATTGTCATCACAAATGAACTTGACAATCTTTAGAGCTCATTGAAAAAATAATAAACTTGATTAACTAAGCTGAAAAATTATGGAAAAAAATTACCAAGACCAAGAACCAACTATTGAACCAAAGAGGCTGGAAGTGTGAAATGACCATTGGTAGCAAAATATGATACCAAAAAAAAAAAAAAAAAGTGTGTGAAGGAAGTTCGAATTTAATATGACTTTGGCTCAAAAGAGAAACATGCTTTAAGAAAAAAAACAAAACAAAACAAAACTTCAATGTGATTGGTTTAAATTTTATGCGGTTCTGGATCAAAGTAATGTGGTCAAAGAAATGTGTGTGCGTTGTATATGTCCATCAAATATATAAATCACATCCAATGAGACCTACCTTTTACCAAAAATAAGAAGGATCACAACGATTCCACTCTTCTAAATATTTTCAGAGGAGTAACCTTGAAACCTTTAAAATATTTAGAAAATGTATTAATATTATGAAGTCCTAAGAAAAACACAAAAGCCAAAACATGTATATATATATATATATTAAAAAAAGATAACTTTGAGAATGCTCTTTAAGATATCCAAATCAGGAACAAAGCTTTCAAACCTACTACCAAAAAAAAGCTCCTTTAAATCTCTTAAAGATTCGTACCCAAAAATTTAAATTAAAAAAAAAAGCTTAGGGCCTCAAAGTCCTCCTCCCTCCCCATCAACCCACTTAGAGCAACAAGTAAGAAAGATGGGATGAAAATGTTGTAGTAATTGATAGAAGAGACAAATGTAAAGCTTATATATTCAGGGAAAATAAAACAGAATTTGAAATCTTTTCCTACAATTTGTGGGCCACGGCGGTGGGTTTTTTGACCAATTTTATTAGAGATTTTGTTTTAAAAAAACGTGTTTTAATACTTTCTCTTCAATAAAATGGATTCTTTTATTAAATAAAATTGTAAACGAAATTTAAAAGTTTTAACACAAGAAAGCATTTCCATTATGGGGTAAAGAATGATGAAAGCTAGCTTGACATTTTTCACACCTTATGGTGGATTCTTGTCCTAACTTTTTCACTTTATATATTTGATTTGACAAAGTGATTAAACATCAAATATTATGATGTCAAAACATTATTAAGGTCACATAATTACAGGACAATTAAAATGGAGACAATTGTAGATGATGGTTGTTATTTAAAGGCCATTGTTTAGATATTTAACATAACAAGTGAGCCTAAAGTAATATAATGTTGTCTACAATGTAAAATCTATAATTGTAAAGAGTAGTTTAAGTCTACATCCATTTATATAACCACCAACTGCTTCTAAGAAGAAGAAGGGGGAAAAAAATGAGAGAGATTAAGCTACATAACGGAGTCATGCATCTTAGCTACAACAGCAAATTAAGATTCTCATAATCTATGCCAATCATGATCATATCCTTCCGCTAGAAAGCAAACTTCTAGTTTTCTAAGAACCCATTATAGACTGGGATCTACAAATTATGCACCCAACCAGTTGCCTTATTTCTCTCTAGAAGATCAACAAAATCATAAATGTGTGTTATTTTGTAGGGCGCCTAATTTCGCCTCATCCATAGTTGATTGCAATGAGGAATAAAAGTTGCCTTCTATCACCGCAAATATTATTGATTGTGAGGAGACCTTTGCTCTAATAACCAAGATGACATAAGTCTACCATTATTCTCACTTGGCAGTTATATCAAATGTATCCTAAAAATGATTGAAGACTTCCCTTTAAAAGATATTTTAAATTACTCATATTAAAGGTTACAAGAACACTTCAAATTTTGTTTTGCGAAAGACATTGTCATGTTCCCTCTCATAAGTACTACACGCCAGCCAATCTCTCGCTTTTTCATGGGTTAAATTTAATAGCATGTGTGCCTATAGAAGTTTGTCTTTTATGTAGCCTTTTTGCCTTCTCCGTATGTAGATTTTCCTAGAGGTGAGGCTTTTACATTCCCATCTTCCCCCACACCCCTATTTAGGTTGTTATAGTTCCTAACAACTATTTTTAGGGGGGTTGACCCCTACAACACTTACAATCATTTAAGTTGGAAAGTTTGATTTGTGAATGAACCCATCTAAATCAATTATTCATTTGTGGATAGATTTTTTCTTATCCTCGCTAATATAGATTCAGGTAGACACATGAAGCAAATACTCTTCAAAATCGAAGACATGTTTCAATGATTTTCTTCTTCTAAGTGCTAATGCAAATAGAAACCAGTTTGTGGAAGTTAAGAAAGCTTAAATTGATGAAAGAGATGTTAGATTGTAGGAGTTGTTATTCCTTTAAAAGTTGAAGGCACCTACTCTCATTGTCTTAATAATACCTTCATGGTAGGTCCAATCAGACCCATTGACTCAATTTGTCCTAATGACCAACAACTGAAGTTCCATTTTATTACATAAATGTGTGTGTTATTTTGTTTTGTGCCTATGTACATTGAATTCTTTATTTTCATATGAAACACAACATTCTAACTACTTGAGCTTGACCTATAATCATGCTGATTGTTTCTTAATAGTAATTATCATCGCAAATGAACTTGACAATCTTTAGGAGCCCATTAGATAAAGAATGAATTAAACTTGATTAAGCTGAAAGATTATGAAAACAAGAACCAGCCATCGAACCAAAGAGGCCGGAAGTATATATGAAATGACCCTTGGTAGCAAACTGTGATACCAAAAAAATAAAAATAAAGAGTGCGAAGGAAGTTTTGAGTTTAATACAACTTTGGCACAAAAGAGAAACCGGGCTAAAAAAAAAGCCAAAAATACAAGTGATTGGTTCAGATTTAATTATGCAATTATGGATCAAAGTTATGTGTACAAAGAAACGTGTGGGCATATGTGCGTGTCCATCAAACACAAATATATCCAATGAGACCTACATTTTCCAAAAATAAAACGAAAATAACAATTCCACTCTTTTAAATATTTCCAGAGTAACCTTCAACCTTTAAAATATTTAGAAAACATAAGATATTATGAAGTCCTACGCAACACACAAAAGCCAAACATGAAGACTTAAAAATTAAAATTAAAAATTAAAAATGACAAAAGATAGCTTTGAGAATGATCTCTAAGATATATATGCAAAAGCTAGAACAAAGCTTTCCAACCTAATATCGAAAAACCCCCTCAAATCTATTGAAGATACCATATATATCAAATCAAAATATAAATCACCGACTCTAATTTCACCACTAGAGAATCACACACAATTTTTAAAATAATATATTTATCCCATCAACCCAGTTAGAGCAACAAGTAAGAAAGATGAAAATGCTGTGGTAATTGATAGAAGAGACAAAAGTAAGGCTTATTATGCAGGAAGAAAAAGAACTTGAAATCTTTTTCCTACAATTGGTAGGCCATGGTAGTGGGGTTTTTTTTTTTTTTTTTACCAAATTACATTAAAGATTTTGTTAAAAAGAACGTGCTTAATACTTTTTTTCTCGATAAAATGGATTCTTTTTTATATAATAATGTAACAAAAATTTAGAAATTTTAACATGAAAAAGCATTTTCATCATGAAGTAAACGATGATGAAAGCTTGACATTTTTCACACCTTATGGTGGATTTTTTCCTTAACTTTTTACTTTTTTTATAATTGATTTGACATTAAGCATCAATTAAAATAATTACAGGACAATTATAACGGAGATAATGGTTGTTATTTAAATGCCATTGTTTAGATATGTAAGATATATAACCAATGAGCATAAAGTAATATATATGATGTTGTCTAAATTGTAATATTTATCCTTGTAAAGAGTAGTTTAGCTAGGTCTACACCCATTTGTATAACCACCAACTGCTTATAAGAAAAAATAGAGATTTAGGACCCAGAATGATGTCATCTTAGTCACTAGAGAAAAGATATCCTCATAATCAATGCCAGTCATGAAATTAAGTATCCTTTCGTTAAAAAGCAAACTTTTAGTTTTCTAAGAACCCATCAGACCTCTTAACTTTGAACACCCGTTTACAACCAATTGCCTTATTTCTCTATAAGAAGATCAACCAAATCATAAATATATGTTTTTTTGTAGGGCTATTAACACATCATCCGTAGTTGTTTGGAATGAGGAAGAAGAGTTACCTCCTACAGCCAAGATTATGTCAGTCCGTACCTATATATATCTCTAATACCATCATTTTCACTTGGCGTAAGTTATATCAAAGACTTTATATCAAATGTGTATTAAAAATACAGGAAGACTTTCCTTTACAAAATGTCTTATTGGAGGCTACAAGAACAATTCAAAATTTGTTTTGCAAAAGGCATTGTCATGCTTCCTCTTATGACTACTACATGCCAGCCAATCTCTCCTTCATAGGTTAAATTTAAAACATGTGCGCCAAAAGTTTTTTTTTTTTTTTTTTATGTAGCCTTTTGCAGCAAAAGGCCTTCTTTATCGCTAATGCAGATTCAGGTGGGCACATTAAGCTAATGCTTTACAAATTCAAAGATGTTTTGCAGTAATTTTATTTCTCTTAGGCCCAGTCTGGTTGCCTTGAATTGTATAGAAAAGAAAAGAAAATCCCACAAGAAAATGAAAGAAAAGATTCATGAGAATAACATGAGAAAACAAACTTTTCATGGCAACAAGACAGGGCCTTAGTGACCTCGTGACATCTCCCTAAGAGAGGTGATGCCACAGCCACCTGTACAAGGCGGCATTGGTTATCTTCATTAAAACTCTTAAAACAATAAATCTTCAACACTACATGGTTGAATCTCTCTCTCTCTCTCTCTCTCTCTCTCTCTCTCTCTCTCTCTCACACACACACACACACACACACACACAACCAAGAAAAAAGAAGAGTGTAATATGTTTTCCCCTTTAGGTGGTCTAAGCAAACGGATTGGATCTATTTGTAGTACAAATTAGTTTTGGTAATACTAGTACTCAAGTAAATAGCCTCATCAAAACAAAATTCAGATTTATAAATGACCTATAGACACAGTGCACAGGTAGGGGTGTAGATGGCCTGCTAACTGGCGTGGGTTTGTACTGTAGTTAGACTGTGCTTGGGCTTTAACCTATTTATAACAAAGCCAAACCTCACCCAGGCCCTGCCCATTGACACCATATTAAGTAAAATGTTAGCATAAATTTAATAAAGCTTTAATACCTTAAAGATATTAACAAAACTAATTAAGGGCATCAACAGACCAAGCCGAGCCATATTATCTGAGTTCAGCTGAGGCCTGGACCACCATACTTGAATCCTTTCCAAACCCAGCCCAGGTGAGCCACTTCAGGGCGAAGCCCAGTCCAGAAGGCCCATCTAGTAGAGCGTCGGCAGGGTTCAAGCTAAAACAATGATCTACAAGTTGTGGGCTATGGCTTATCCAGAATTCAAGGGTCTCTCCATTAATGATATATTCAGCTATATACTATTTCTCCAGCATCTTTTATGGGGCCTAGGCTTGTTCCGTATCCAATTGTATTTGCTCTCTTTCCTTTTTCATCTCTTTAATAAAATCATTATTTATCAAAAAAGACAAGTTTACGTAAATTATTTTAATTTAGATTAATAGTTTGCCTAACTTAAAAAAAAAAAAAAAGATACAAAAATGAAATATATAAGCAGTCGGTAGCGTAACTGTTATACCAGATCCGCAGTTGATTACGTTGACATCTGACTCGCCCGCGTATAATTCGGGTCCAGCACTATGATGTAGCAGTCTGCAGGGCGTGTGGCCCTACCAAACAAATAGACAGATTACATGGTCCAACACCTGAATACATCACTCGAGCTTCAGAATCAAGACAAGCTTTTTCGACTTCTATATCAAATAAACGAAAAGAACCTTATATTAGAAGCAACAAGGTGCATCTCTTCTAGGTAACGTATGTCTTTTTCCGACTTTGACGTTATACCTATAAGAAAAGCTAGCATCTTTTTCTATGAAATCCAATTACGGTGAGCTACTTATGCAGAGCTTGGATCCTGTGGCTCCTCGTAAAGGGTTTTTACATTCCTAAGGAGCCAATCATGAGGGGAGAATCAGCATTTTTAATATATATATATATATAAGAAGATAGAATTTTGATAGCTTCATTTTTGCCCCACCACTACACTAAAAATAACTTTTCAAAATATTACCGACTCTGTAGAATTTTGGCATTCTTTATGTTTGTTTGCCAGGTTCCACCCAGAAACTATAGGGGTGTGCGGATTTCAAGTTTGGCCCCGCCAGGTCTTACAACTTACAACCTACCCAGGCTCGCTAATCTTTTACTAGTCAACACCGACAAAATGGGGAAAGCCTGGACTCTCAGACAGATCCGCTCCTACAGCACCGACGAGTGATTTTCACTTTTTTTTTTTTTTTGGGGGGGGGTGCATTTCACTTGTTGGCACTGATGTGCCCTCCCCCTGACAGGGTGTAGAGGATAAGAGGAGCATATACAATCCGCTCTCGAGGATCCTGGTTGGGATTTGGTAAAACCCCTTAAAAAATGTCTAAGGTCTGCCTTATATAGGAACTGACACATCAGCGCTGAAAAGTGATAAACACCCCCCAAAAAAGAGTAAATCACTTTTCAGTGCTGATGTGTCCACCCAAGATGCAGGGCTGACCTTAGGCATTCTTTAGAAGGTCTCACCAAATCCTCATGGAGAGGATCCTAAGCTATCTAGCACACGACATGATCCTGACAAAGAGAAGGTAAATATGTTGATTGGTACTGGCATGATATATCTCTACTATGGCTGGACATGATTCAAACCCCTTAGACAGCCGGTCAACACAAGAAAAAGAGCCGGGTTCATTTATGATTTTAGCCCTTTTTTTGGTTTGATTATCTCTAATCATACGCCCCCAACGTGGCCCAGAATTGATTATGACCCAAAACCAATTTTAATAATCCCAACTATATATGTCTTACAAAAATAAGAAAACTATCCCTGAGAGTCTGCCAATACATTTTAAGGAGAGATGGTTGCCGCATTGCCTCTCCAGAAGGTTAGTCTTGGGTCGAGTTTCCTTAGCAGCATTCTACAAGTGACTTACGTTGGCATCTGCCTCTCTCACCAGTGGTGGGGTTGCCTCTTATAAGCCTGGACCGGATGGGTTCACATCACCTGCGACGACCCTCTTTGTGAGACGTCATGAGACGAGACACATCATGGGTATCATTTCACTTTTCGGAGCTGTCACATCACCCCCAAAAAGTGAAATGATACTTCTCCTGTCTTGTCTTATGACGTCGCACAAAGAGGGTTGGCACAGGTGATATTCCCCCGGACCGGATCTTCTCCTGCCACTTATGACCTGCCAAGGTCCTGTAATTCACTTTTTCCCTCCAATAGTATCCTGCCACCTATTAAATAGGACCTTGGCAGGTCAAAGGCCGGCAGGAGAAGAAGATCCTTCAGAACCTACATACTACATAGAAATTGGTCTGAAATCGTAACAATTTTTGTGTTGGCTGCTTAGTCCTTGGCTGAACTCTTTCGGGATGAAATCGTATGCGCCACCCCCTGATGGGACACTCGGGGGGCGGAATCAATTCACTTTTTGGAGGTTTTTGATTCCCCCTTCTGAGCGTGTCGCACTTGATATCAGACCCGAAAGTGAAACTCTTCAACTCTTTTCACTGATGTGGCATATACGTTGAATGTGGTGCCTGCCGTTTTCTTTCCCGCCTGGGCAATGCTCGAATGCTTCCTTCTCTCACCAAAGCAACGCTTTCTAGATTTTCCTTCTTGCGTTCAACTGACCTATATTCGTAGCTCATCTTCTTCTATATTCGGACGAGTTTCAGACAATCGGGGACTGGTTGAACGAAATCTCCATAACCAATTTACCTCGCTGGATTGTCCTGACCGATGCCTACTCCTGCAGAGGCTTTCATCAAGAGATGCTAGACATATTCCCTGAAATGCAGAGAAAAGCATACTCAGAGCTTGCGGAAATCGCTCCGATCGAAAAACCGGAGAGAAGATACACGGTGGTGCGTCTCTCCCGTCGTCTTTTGATTCCCATGTCTTTGTTAATTGTTCGTTGATCGGGTTAAGAAGGCACGCGTGGTGTTCGATAGGATGCTTGAGAAAATCGTGCATCGGAATTCCATGGTTGCGGGCTTTGCCCGAGAAAGATTTGCAAGAGAAGGACTAGATTTAGTTGAAAACATGCGATTAATGGGAGTGAAACCTAATTTAATAACAACCCATCTCATAAACACTTCAGAAAGTCAATTAAATCCAGTCAGTTTTGAAGAAAACTATCGAACTATTTGTAGTCTTCTACTCTCCTTCACCCACTCCAAGTCCCTCCCTAAAGGCCAACAAATCCATGCGCATGTTATCAAATCTGGTGTGCAAACCATCCCTCTCCTCTGTAACCACCTAATAAACTTCTATTCGAAATGCCAACGGCCCTATGATTCGCAACAAGTTTTCAATGAAGTCCCGCACAAACTATCTACCTCTTGGAGCTCCATCATCTCTACTTTTGCCCAGAATGAGCTCCCTTTACTCTCAATCGAATTCTTTCGGAAAATGCTTGCAGTTGGAATTCGACCCGATGATCATATATTTCCTAGCGTGACGAAATCATGTGGGATTCTTTCCAATTCAAATATTGGCCAGTCTGTACATTCTCTTGTTTTGAAAATGGGGTTTGACTTGGATGTGTTTGTGGGAAGTTCGATGGTTGATATGTATGCAAAATGTGGAGATATTAAAGATGCTCGTCGGATGTTTGATGATATGCCGGAAAAGAATGTAGTTTCTTGGAGTGGAATGATATATGGCTATGCCCAATTGGGTGAAGATGATGAGGCTTTAAGGCTCTTCAAGCAAGCTTTGATGGAGGATTTGGATGTGAATGATTTTACTTTTTCAAGTATTATTCGGGTTTGTGGCAATTCAACACTTCTCAATTTGGGTAAGCAGGTACATGGTTTATGCTTGAAAACAAGCTTTGATTCATCAAGTTTTGTGGGTAGCTCTTTGATCTCGTTGTATTCCAAGTGTGGAGTTATTGAAGGAGCTTATCGAGTGTTTGATGAGATACCCATGAGAAATCTTGGCATGTGGAATTCGATGCTGATTGCCTGTGCACAACATTCTCACACACATAAAGCATTTGATTTGTTCAATCAGATGGAGAGTGATGGGATTGGGCCAAACTTCATCACTTTCTTGTGTGTGGTTTATGCTTGTAGCCATGCAGGGCTAGTGGAAAAGGGCCAATTCTACTTTGACCTGATGAAGGAGCGTGGGATTGAACCAGGGGCTCAACACTATGCTTCCATGGTGGACTTGCTTGGCCGTGCAGGAAAATTGCAGGAGGCAGTCTCAATGATCAAGGAAATGCCAATGGAACCGACAGAATCTGTTTGGGGAGCTTTGCTGACTGGGTGTCGAATCCATGGGAACACGGAGTTGGCAACCCTTGCGGCAGATAAGGTTTTTGAATTGGGCCCCGTAAGCTCAGGCCTTCATGTGTTGTTATCAAACGCTTACGCTGCTGCAGAGAAATGGGAGGAGGCAGCCAAGGCAAGGAAGATGCTGAGGGACCGAGGGGTGAAAAAGGAAACTGGGTTGAGTTGGGTCGAGGAAGGCAATAGAGTACACACCTTTGCGGCAGGGGATAGGTCTCACCTGAAATCTGAAGAGATCTATCGGAAACTGGAGGAACTGGGTGAGGAAATGGAACAAGCAGGTTATGTTGCTGACACAAGTTATGTTTTACGAGAAGTCGATGGTGAGGAGAAAAAGCAGGCAATTGGGTATCATAGTGAGAGGCTAGCAATTGCTTTTGGTCTCATCACCTTCCCCCCTGAAAGGCCGGTTCGGGTTATGAAGAACTTGCGTGTTTGTGGTGATTGTCACACTGCAATTAAATTCATGTCCAAGTGTACCTCAAGAACGATCATTGTTAGGGATAATAATCGGTTCCATCGGTTTGAGGGTGGCACATGCTCCTGCGGTGACTATTGGTAATTGCATTGTAAGAAATTCAATTACCTTCATCCATTTTTTTATTAATTAAAGGGGAAAAAAAATCCTTGGCAGACTCTTTTACTGTCATTTCATTGTGTAATTCTTGGGTATGTGATTAACCAAGAAAGGAGAGGATTGCTTTGGGTATACTTGCTGTTTACCCAGATTCTGATCTATTGACCCATACCCGAGCCAACATGTGTTCACTCTTGTGTTACTTAGTTAATTAATTGAAAATTTGGGGATGCGGTGCATCAATTTTGGTATCAGAGGTTGTGTGCTGCATCAGTTTACCATTGTACACTTGTGGGCTTTTCTTCTACTCATAGATTTACTGCATGTGTCACTCGTTGGATTGCTTTACATGTGGACTAGCCATTGTACACTTGTTGGCTTTGCTCAACTCATGGACTTGGTGGTCCCCTAACCCACTTGTGCTACTCGTGGACAGATTGGGCCAAGGCCACAATTGTGCCTGGTCTGGTATCTTTGATTGTTGTCCTGTGCTTTTATCTGTGATTTATCCACTTACAATGAAGGGCAGTCCTGATGTTGGAAAACTCGCAAAAGAAAATTTAGAGAAGATGGGGCTAATGTCCAAGAATGAGATTATAATGGCCACTACTTTGCTTCTTACTGTATAACACTTTATATCCTTATTTATACCATGTTTATAATTATTTTTTCTCTTGGTTAGATAGATTATGAGAATTATAATCTTGTAAGTAGGGAACTATACATGTTATTGTTTTCCAAAAATCACTTTTTCTTACGTACCAATAAGCTAAGTGCAGTGTTATAGTTTTGCTTAGAAAGAAGCTGCAGTAGTCACAGTGATCCAAAGTTTTCCACTCAATTTAGGAGGCAAGTAATTCTCATCCACTTATAACCTGAACTGATTTTGTGGGGGTCCACTTGCGATATGGTTGATCTGAAAACCTAGATATGTTGACACCATTCTAGCTTCTTTTCTATTATTACTAATTGTGGGAAAAGAAAATTTCATCATCTACAATGCCCAACCTTTGAATACTTGCAAACAGGAAAATGTTAAATCTAAGTTCATGTCCTTAGACCAGAAACCAAAAGTTTTAGCCATAGGTCATGTCTTTATTTGGTCGCAGATAATGTAGCACATCTGAGGGATTAATCCTTGATGTGCAGCATGTCTTTGGACCATGGATGGGGGGCATGCAATAATGATTAAATGCTATTATATACAGTTTCAGTTTGAATCTTAAATTTTCATTTTTAGGTTTGTGTCTAAGATTGTTGATCTGTTTTATCAGAATCCTTTTAGTTTAGTCAATATGATTCACCATTATATTATTTGCTGCTGTTATAACTGTTCTGTAAAACATTGTTTTTCAAAGGTTAAAAATATCCAATTTTGTGAAGTGTTGATAGGTGCCTCAAAATGCCGATTGGATATGAAATACCAATTGGGCTTGTAAAACGCCAATTTAATGATTGATTGTTGGTGACAACCAACTCACTTTTCGAAAAGTTAAATGGTTGAAGGAATAATGACAGTCAATGACTAATACCTAATTTAAAACAAGACATACCTAAGTTATAGTACCTTACAGTGTGGGGGCTCCGCAGATAAACTAGGGTTATCTGAAATAATGAAAAGATAATTTGAACCTAAAACTTCTGCTGTGTATGTTGAAGAAAATGTGTTCCTATGTATAGTTTCTGAACTCAAAGATTGAAATTAATGTGCCAGAACCTAATATATGCAAATACCTTTATTTTTTTTTGGTAAATCACGCAAAGCATATTTTCAATGAAAAACAAATTTAATGGATGTAAGAGTTGCAGAATAGCCTTACACTACATCTAGCAGTCCTGCTCAAACTATAGAACTAATGGGAATCCAGGCCATTTAGCATAACGGCAGTGTTCAGATTATTTTGGACTGTCCTTTTTCTTTGGGTGAGTAATTTTGGAGTGTTTTTTCTTGTTTTCTTTGGTACCTTAAGTGATTAGTGTTGAGATTCTTGATCATCTTAGGATCTCAGACTATCTCATTCTCTCAGGTATGGGATATTGGTGTTTGAGGGTGACTCTGCTACTGTCATTGGTTGGTTTCATATGCTTTCTAGTTTTCCTTGGAGATCATGTATATCATTAGTGTGGCTCACATTTTAAATATCAAGATGAAATTTCATTCCAGTGGATGCCAAAATTAGTCAACATCTACGCTAATGCCCTTACGGCATGTACAGTTGCAAGATAAGTGTTGTATTGAGGAGCTCTTAATTCATTTTAATTGTGTTGTTGTTCTTTGGTTTTGTCTTTAAGGGTTTGCTTCAGCTAGCTGGTTCTCTCAGCTTGTTTCTTTGGAACTTGGGTCGTTATTTGCATCTTTGCACTTCCTTTCTTTTTGTTAATGTTACCAATCAAAAGAAAAAAAAAAAGAGAGGAAGAAACTTGAGAATGATGGATCTATATTCTGGAACTAAAACCATATGATGTCAGAACTAAGAATAAATTTACTTTGAAGGGATTTCGATAAGTTTAAGACTAAACTTATTAGCCAAATCATATAAATAGTAGAAACTAACATGGACCTAATTCGAGGGTTTTGAAGTTTCTGGAAGAAAACCATAAGGTATCCCATTAGTCAAATCTATATGGACTAATGCAAGCACCTAACAAAATATATAAGCAGTTGATGGTAAATGTGTAATGTTCATATGTATTCATATAGACAATTTGCTAATCATGAGAATCCAGTCAAAGGGTTGACTAACTACAGTTAGAGAGTCTTAGAATCTAGATTTGATGTGAAAGAAATGAGTGTAGCAGATGAAGTTTTAGGGATTAAATTCATATGAACACCCAAGGGAGGTGTGTCTCATGATAGACAAATGACACTGAACATTGAGGAAATTTATCTACATGATGATGTGTTTGTGAATAACACCCTATGAGGCTAGTATTCACATAAGGAAAATAAGGGTGATAATGTATGCTAATTAGAGGATTTATTCAGCCAACCAAATAGTTGTGATAAGGTTCGTTAAGTTTAGATTAGTTTATTTTAATTAAAATACTTTGGAATATGATTTCTGAACTCATTTCATATTCCAGAATATGATTTCTTTACTTAATTGGAATTCCTTATATGACTTGTTATTGTTGGGATAAGGCTGTTTGTTGTTCTTGTTGTTGTTGTATGTTCAATAAGCATGGCATGGTGCTCTGTATATCTTCAGGGTTTCACTATTCAACTTTATTTGGTAAAGCTACTTCCTAATTGAGTTCTTTTGTTTCGTATGAATTTCCATATTCATGATGGTCCCAAGATTGTATGAGTCTCTTTTATAGTGAAGGTGACTACATGATTGATTCTCCTGCACCTAATGTTTATAGTACTGCTATATCATTTGATGATACCATGGTAACACCCTGTTCTATATATTCTCACCTTTTGCACCGTCTTGTAAGTCATATGGATATTGATAGAATAAGTGGTTATCCGGTGGGGTCTTATCATGAGTTACATAGGCAAGTCTGTAATTGTGGCTGGAGTTTAGCTGCTGTCTAGATGATTTAGAAATTATTGAAAAGGAGAAAAAAAGAAGAAATAGAAAGAAAGAAAAGATGGTTTAGAAGTTAATTCTTAAAGCAAGGGGGTGTAGATGGTCCACACAGATATGTGTGGGACCATCACAGTCAAATCAGTGTTCATGTCAGCTGCATTGCCAATTCAATCAAGTCAACACAAGAAAGTCAATATACTTGATCATTGCTTACATTTGCTTGGCTTGGAAACCTTGAGAGAAGGATGCTTTTATCTTTTAAAAAAGGTACACTGAAGGAGATATCAAGTTGGTTGTTTTGTATGCATGTAATATTATTTCTTGTGCTATTTATCTTTGTAACAATGAGGTTTATTCTTTCATATGATCTATCTCATATGGGGTGCTTTGACATCAAAAAGTTCTGTTTATGAGGACCAGAAGAATATATTTAATTTTTTAACAGACTGCATGGTACCATAAAATCTGTAATGCACCCAGACTTAATGTCTAATTCCTCAAGGAAAATATCCGTTACTTTTATCATGCTAGTAAAGCTACAAGTGATGGAACATGTATGGCACCTCAAATATGAAATATTGATATGCAAATTTTCAAGATATCATTAGGCTAGAGCTCTATAATTTGGAGATAGCGGATCTCTACTTTTATTTCTCTCTGAGAATAGTGGCTACACACGAGTGGTGTTGTCTTACAGTACTATATACATGTGTGATTGTAGACAAATATTTTTAAGATGTACTTAAAGCTCATAGACTGTTCTTCATATTCCCAAAAAAAAAAAAAATTGTTCTTCATCAGGTATTTGATGAGGACATCGGGCCCAGGCGCAAGTTCTAGGTTTACCAAAAGAGGTGCAGGAGGGATATAGCCACGCTATGGTTCTATTAGGGCCACTCTTTTTTATTTTACATGTTTTTTTATTTATTTTATGTCACATGTAGTGAGGGTATTTTAGTCCTAGTAAGTGATTTAGGGATGTTTTTGTTATTTTTCATAGTAGAGGGCTATTTTTGTGAGGTTTCTATTTTATGTAAAGAGACCTGGCCGTGGGACTCTATTTTATAGAGTCCATGACCAACACAATAAAATTATGAATGAATATTCGAATTTTGTTCTCACGGCTAATGTTCCTTTCTTCTTCCTCTTGTTCTTGGTTGAAGAACCCTAAAACCTTGGAATGGGTTTACGTCTCTACCTAGTTTAATGCTATTGGTGGAGGCCACTCCCTTCCCCTTGGGTTAAAGGTTTTTTTTATCCATATTTTTCTTATTCCTCTTCTTCTTGTGTGATTTGGTGAATATTCTGCTTGCTGAAAATTGAAGTTCTTGTAGAAGATTGGCTACTATCACTTGCGAATAGAAGTTTTGATCACCTCAACACCTCTAGAGCATCCCTAAGACTTGGAAGACCACATCTATGGTAGTTGCCATGTCCTAAATGCTGTTTTGGAAGAGCTTCATCTTAGTTGCACAGTGCTAGGCATGAAACTAGACTCTGAAGTGTTTGTGGAAGATTGGATACCAACTCATAATGGCATCAGATTTTGAGTTTTTGTTAATTTTATGGTGATTCATATTCCTGTATGATCCAACATGAAGTATCAATCCATCTGAATTTTCAGTTTTGAAGAATTCCTAGAGCTTCAAACTCCATACCAGGCATGAATATGGTTTGAAAGGTCCCTGTACGATATTGCTTAATAGTTCCAGACCACAAGGGCTTTCTTCAAACTGATTTTTCCAAGGTGTGGCAGACCCCTGGACGATCCTACTGGGTAGGCCCCACTTCAAAAAAGAAAAAATTATAAAAGGGGCTAGCGGCACTTGCTGGAGGAGTGAGAGAATTTAAATTTTTGTTGAGAGCTTCAAAATTGGTCTCTCAGCCGTACATATCACTTGCAATCATCTTCAACATGATCAAGGAGGTCTTCTACATTAGATTTAGATATTTCTTCTCTACTTTGGTTCTCTTTTCGAATCCCCAATTTTTAGGGACTTTTAGCAATTTGGCATAAGGCCTGGAGCTGTGGTTTTGATTCCCTAACCTAAATTATCTTCCCTAAAATATTTTGATTGACAAAATATGCTTTTGATTCATTTTTATTAATCATACATTTTTCTAGGGTAATCTAGGCTTCTTCTCTTTCCTTCAGCCTAATTTAGGCTCTTTGGGAAATTTCTCAGTCTTTCTATTTTTGACCAATGCCTAACCCTAAGTACTTATTCCCCAAAATAACTCAATAAAAGAACATTACAATTAGGTCTTTGATTATTTAGTAATTTTGTAATCCCTAATTCCTAGATTGCATATGAACCTAATTTAAAGAATTGCCTGAATCAGCATGTGAACTTGTGAGTAAGAATCTTGTTTATTTTTCTTTATTACTTTATCAATTCTATTCCTATCTCTTAAGCACACACTCACTATCCTACATGCATGCTGCATCAGTATTGAGGATAACACAAATGAGGTCTGCATTTTTATCTAATAAATTAAGATATTCAAATACTAAAGAACTATTCTAGGTGTATATTATGAAGATTCAGTCTATTATGATTATCGTTTGTTCACTGTTATTGTATTTGTGAGTTGCAATGATACATTCAAATGCGGCAATCACATGCAAAAAGTCTGGCATGGTGCACATATATTAGTGTATTAATGTTCAAAAAGCTTTAAGAGTTTCTTTTTTTTCTTTATATATATATATATATATATATTGGTGGTGGAGTAAGTAGAACTGTAATATTTTCTTTGGTTTCCTTGATCTCTCTATTTAGTTGGGTCTCTGGGTTTTTGGAGGAATGCTGAATGTGGATGCTGTCATTGCTACCATTCTTGGATTATCTGTACTCCGCATAACAGGGGTGGTGACATGGAAGGAATGCTTAGGTGAAGCGGTTGCCTGAGATACCCTCACATGGTTTTCTGCACTCATTGCAATGGATGGCTATCTGAACAAATATGGTCTCATCTCCTGGTTCAGCCAAACTGTAGTTAAGGTCTGTTTTCTATTCTCTGAAACTCTAGATTTGTATGATGCTTTTGTTTTTGTTCCAGGGGCATTACTCTATATCTGCTTTGACTGATAAATAATATATATTAGGTAAAGTGGGTTAAAGCCCCCCACGGATGTAGAACTGCTTTTGACTTACAATAAAAGTCAATGTTTCTATAACCATTTCTGATGGTTTCCTTTCCATGTTTCTGTTTTTTATCTTTTGGACACATAACATATATTGTTCATCCAAAAAAAAAAACATATATTACTAGAAAAGAAAGGAGTACAAAACAAGAGAGAAAACAAAACCCACCGAGAACCAATGGTAATAAACTTGACAAAGTCTTATCCCAACTACTTGGAGTTGGCTACATGAATCCCGTTCTACCATTCTACCCTATCTAGGGCTATATCTGCTGTTAAATCCCACACACTTATGTCTTTCTATACTACACCCCAAGGCAATTCTGACATTCCTCTTTTCCTTGTAACGCCTTCAACTTGCACCATCTCACTCTTTCTCACTGTTGTAGTCATTGGTTTTTATCACACATGGCTGAATCATTACAATTGACTTTCCCAAATCTTATCACGTATTGTTGCAATCCCTAAGCTCTTGCGAATTCATTAATTTCCCATCTATCCTTTCTAGTCTTGTCACTCATCCATCATAACATCCTAATCTTTGCCATACTCATTGTATATATGTGTTGTCTCTTTGCTGGCCACATTCTGTTCGATAAATCTTTTAGCTGTTTTATCAAATTTCCCTTCATTCTAGTGGTATTCATTTATCGCACAACACACTAGAAGCAACTTTCCACTTCATCTACCCTACTCTAATTTTATGGGAAACTTCCTGATGTAGGATGATAGCTAAGAATTTCAATAAAACGTAAGATATGTAGCGGAAACAAGAAGAAGAAGGTTAAAGAACTAAGAATTGAAATTTAAGCACACTTTAAGTAATCAATTTTAATGAAAATAGAAGAAGAAATTTGATTAGATGATTTGGAAGAATTGAAACAAAAAAAGACAAAGAAAAGAGGAGAAAGAAACCCAAAAGGACAATTCTATGATTTTTAGGCATAAACCTGAAATTACCAAAATACACATGGTCATGTGTCAGAAAAATATGAAATTTGATGGAGTGATTTTGACGTATAGGAGGAGTATATATACCAAATTTTAGGTTATTTCGAGATTTTTAGCTATATGAAATTATATAAAATCTCAGGCTGCACACACTTTATTCAAGAAATCAGAAAATGGAAAACTATAAAGAACAAGAGAGAAAAAAAGAAGAAAAGAAAAAAATGAAAAAGAAAAAAAAGAGGAAGGAATAGAGGAGAAAGATAGAGTACTTCTGTGAGAAATCACCAACTCATAGCTTGGAAATCACCAACCAAGCCAAGCCTTAGGCACCAAGGACTTGAAGAATTTTCAAGCTTGAAGAAGAGAAGGAGTTCCACTCATGGAGAGAAATGAACCAACCATAAATTTTATTAATTTCATCATATCAAGTACAAAAACGTGCAGCTCATATATAAGTTGACAAATTCATGAAAATAATAAGAAACCAACTTAGAAACTCTTAAACTACTAGTTTACTTGCTACCTAAGATTTTCCTAAATTCAAAACTACTAAAAGGTTGACTTTCTAAGAAAAAAAAAAGTGCTAAAATCAAGCCTTTATAGAGGATTCGTCCAACACTCTTAACAAGTCCTACTTACCTTGAAACAAGTTCATAACAGGGTTATGGGATAGCAAACTCAAACTAAAATAGTGAGGGAAATCAAAGGAAAAGTTTGGTTTTATGAAGTTTGCAGGTATGACAACAAGTAATAATAGAAAATAAATAAAAGAAGAACAAGAAATGAGAGAAAGGGTGAAGAAGAGATGTGTACTTTGTGGGAAAACTCTATCCACACTTAGGAAAACATACCTAGGTTCAAGTTAGGTACAAGACTTGAAGAAGAGGAGGAGTTCTACTTATGGGGAGTAAAAGCCCAACTAAAGATTTTATTAATTTCATCATACCAATACAAAAACGTGCAACTCTATATATAGGCTCACAAACTCAAGAAAATAACAAGAAACCAAATTAGAAACTCTTAAACTACTACTTTACTTACTTGATACCGAAGACTTTTCTTAACTCAAAAGTACTAAAACCTTGACTTTCTAAAAACAAAAATGTCAAAATCAATCCATTTTAGAGGATTTCGACCAACACTCTAAGAGGGGCCTACTTTGACTTGTAGCCTCTCTAAATTTACTAAAATACCATTGGCAATAACGCCTTATTACAAAAATACCTAAAAACAAAAATTAAAATGTCACATAGGTCTTAAACTCTATTAACTTGTAAAACAGTAAAATAACTCTAAAAAGAATCCATCATATATCCCAAAGATGTTCTTCCATGTGTCCCTATATGTCTTCTTGTGTGAACCCCACCAAGCCCATGTGGGTCCCACCTTGCCTCTAATGTCCACATCAAAGCTCCCTTGTTTGAAAAAATTCAATCTTGAGTTTTGTAGAGAGAAATGGTAAGCATCATGGGGAATCTCAAACCGCATAACCATATACCAAATCCCCCAAGTCCAGTCTTCTTGTAAACATTTGACATGGAGTAGACCTCAAAATATAGCTCATCTATTCTTTGAGAAGTAGCTGGTAGCGGAAATACCTCATAATACTCTTTGTTGGTCACCTCATACGTAACCATCGCAGAATCAGATAAATATGGGAGAACTAGTGTATCTATCCGAATAATCTGTACCTCTTCCTGATTGGGAGCTTGGTCTTCACATGAGGACTAAACATGAATTGGATCTACAAAGTTTGAAAACATCATAGATTCTTGAGCTAGTGCATCTGTTAGAAAGGACTAGGTCTTGTCCTAAACTTGAACTAGAATCTCATAAGATGGCTGGTCACAAATTGAGACAACAATAAGGCACTCATAAGGGATCAACACATGCTCATCTAACTACTCAATACTAGTATCAGAATTTTTCTCAACAAAACCATCACCCTCAGTTTTAGATTGGTTTTCCACATCTCTGGCCTCTTCAAATTCTTTGACTACACTCTCAGCCTTCTCTTCCTCTTTAAACTCAAACTAGGCTGATTCTAAAGATTCTTTTACTTCTTTTTTATTTGAGGATTCTTGGACAGGTGGCACCACACCAACATGTCTAACTTGGAAGCGATAGTATAATCTTTAATCACAAATCTACAGAGTATTAGTGGTCTTGTCGAAAGTAGCTTTTCTATCATCCAACCATTTATTTCGTAGAATCACTGAATGTCCCTTACAAATTTTTTCAAACAAAGAGCACTCAACACCATCTATGTATTCTTCGCGATCAAACTGGATAATAAGGCGATCATCTTTATCACAACAAAATGATCCTACTTTAGGATGTTGGGAAAGTCTCTAAGAAAAACGAGGAGAAAAGGAATTGTTGGCATATAAGTCACTAATTATGACCCCAACATTCTTCCCATGAGGGAAATGAAAAGTGTACTTCACTGTGAAAACCATTTGCTCCAAAATCTTAGGGTCATGGACTGTAGTAGTGATGGGAAGCAATTACTATGGTGTTAGATCACAAGCATGAGTCTCCACTGGAATTAATCCACATCAAGATTCTTGAAGTGAAGATAAATCAGCAGCTCCTCAGGTTATCAATACTATGATAATCTATTTGACAACAAGCACTGAAGTACCAATACCAAATCAGGTGTACAAAATAACACCTATATATGGTAGTATGAATCAACCACACACTCCACTCAATAGGCTGGACTGAGAATCCAATAGTAATTAGACTTCTAATTAACCTCTTCAGAAGGTCAATACAGCCAATCACTCTCAACAGTATATCATCACAAATTAAAGAATAACTCTATGGATTAGAGAATCACACAACAATAACAACTTCAGAAGGGAAGACTTCCTTGGAGTTCAATCAATCAGTAATAAGGTTCCTCTTGATGCGGCTACAAGCCTCAACACAGATAAATCTTGCTACTGACCCACAAACACAGTCCCAAGCAATAGGGCTGCAACCCCAGTAATATAAGGTCTGCAAGTGGCTGATTGCTCAACAAGGATGGTGGAAAGGTTGGAATAGGTTCTGGTATCGGTTAAAACAACAAGATAATGAAATAACTAATGGAGTTTTACTTATTGAAAAAAAAAAAAAAAAACAAACTAATGGAGTTTAAGAGGGGTCAAAGCATATACTTACAAAAAAGGATAATGATTGGGTCTTGTTCATAGTTTTTTATTTATGTTTTTATTTTCTTTATATTAGTTGTGTTTCATATACATGGAAAAGACATAATTTTGAGGGTATTTTAGTCGTTATCAGTTTATTTGGAATTTTTGATTATTATTTATTGTTTGAAGATAGTTTGGAAACGGTTTTATTAGTTTTTTGATATTTCAATCATTTTAGGACTTATTTGTATTAAACCACTGTGGGAGTCTCTTTACAATTTGGTCTTTGGATTTATGCAATAAAAGTTGAAAAAAAATTCTTACGTTTTGGACTATCTCCACCCTCTTTCTTGTGTTTGTGTTTGTAGGTTTGGAATGGGTTAGAAAAATTCTAGTTTAAAGGTCTTCTTCCTCGTTCTTTTCTTCACTTTTGTTTGAGTTTTCTATGGGTCTTTTAGTGCTGAAACTGTGTCAACACCAAGGGATTGCTTACAAAAGATTTAAGTTCAAAGTTTATGTTGATTCATCACTTTTAAAGTGTGTTAGACACCTGGACGACCCTTCATTCATCCACAAACCATATAAAATTCCAGATTTAAGAATAGTTTTATCATGTCTATTCCACAGCAGGCGTCAAATAGAGTTTATAGGGCAATCTGGGAGATTGGGTACCATTCCCATATGGCTATCTATCACGCACCGGATCCGAATGGTGACCAAATGTCGACACGTGACAGATAAGGGATTCTTTAAGCAAAAGTTCACCTCTTAATTTAAGGGAAACGTGTCTCCATGGGTTTTCCTACCGAAATTTCGGCAGCACTTCCCCGTAATTAGGACCCATGGGGACAAGTGTCTCATATAAAAATGGCTATATCATCTGATAGACAATAGTTTATAACAATATCCACCAATACAAATAAACTACATATGAATCATCTAAACTGTCTATATGACAACTATTTTCATTCATAAGAGAAAATATATGCATGCCCCCAACATACATCATTGGTTACCAACACAAGTCCTAACCCAGTAACCATACAAAATATGCTCTATCAAAATACAAGATGACTCATAAAGGATACCTGAAATGAAGAGTACACAGAGCCACTCTAGACTGGGATCGTATATCCCTATATACACTATACATCAAAATGAAACTACCATAATACCTCAGAACTGACAAATGTCACTATGACTAAGGATCTGTTTGGCCTGAAGCGGCAAGAATGTCTTTATCTAAAAAAGAAATGGTTTAATCATGGATGAGCTACACTAGTTCGTAAGGGATCTCCATATTCCACAATTTATAGCAAACACGCACCCAACAATACAATATGACAAGCACACAACTCAACAATAACAATAACAATAACATAACAATGATCGAATGTTAAACAAGTTAAGCAGTGATATGTAAACATAATTATCAAGTCTTAAGCATAAACAAGTGTTAACTCATCCCAAGGAATTTATTCTATTAGATCATTATAATATGACAATTTATAAACATCATTTTATATAAAGATGCATGAAGAACTAATATATGTCTACAAACCTAGCACTCTTAGGTGTTAAAATCTCATATGACTGATAAATCAACACTAAACAATATTAACCACATATAAGTGGTGCAAATCAAGCCTTAAGCGCTATATAAATGCATATTGCTAACTGGACCCCACCCAGTGGTGACCACCCACTAAGCAACTCTGGACAAATCAAGGGATCTCATATGTGCGTAAATTCACAAGGAAGGTAATAACCATAAGTTACGCCTTATGAACCCTGCTTGGTGATCTCTTCACAAGAAGTCACGTGCGCAGCTCCGGATAAATTGGGGGGTTCCTTCTACACCTCCCTACGCAGGGATATGCTAACTCTGGTGCGTCTACCAGGCCGCCCCGACCCTAGGCCTCACTCATGGAGCACTATGCAAAGGTATAAATCATTAGATTGCAAATGTATATATATTTATGCAATGCATGTCCGCTTAGGGTTGTTTCTAAAGGGTTAATAAATGTTAAGAAATATATCAACAAAGGGAAGAATCTCATTCTACATAATTTAAAGTCTCACAATATTAGGCTACCAAAGCCCCATTCGCATGAACTAATATATGAAATTCTTTAAAGAAATGTTATGATACTAAAATAAATAGAACAATCAAGAGTTATTTCTTTCTATCTATTCCATTAACGTTCTTATACATTTAAGAACCAATAACAAACAATAATTATAGAGATTAATGTGCAAGCAGTCTATAAAAACAAGAATGACCGATTATACTCTTTGTTAAATTTTCTAATCAATAATTTCATGTAGAAATAGACTTAGGAACATCAACCCTATAATATGACTTAATTCTTTTAGGCTAACCTTAAAGGAAAATTTGCACGCAACAACCAATTTACAAGCAACAACCAATTTATACATCCTAGACAGAAATGAAATATTTTTAACAACTAAAATATACATTTTTCATTAAATATAACCTAAAACAACCAACATATAAGAAAAGACATTGCAAATTATTCACACAACCCACTATAAATGGTAAAATATGGAAACCACTTACCAATCTTACAGTTTGGGCAAAAAAACCCCATTTTCTCTTTCCTTTTTCCTCTCATTCTTCTTCTCTTTTCTCTTTTCTTCTCTCCTAACCGTTTTCCCCTCTTTCACGGTCGCTCTCAGGGTCTTCACGAAATGGGAGTGAAAACCCCCATTTTCTTTCTGTTTTTATTTCCTCAAATTACCTCTGCATAAATAGATAATAGCGTTAGGGGCATTACACTATCACCTTGATTCTTTTGAGTATATTCTAGAATGATATACCTACCTGGACGACCCTACCTGTACAAGAAACCAACTCAGACTTTGTAGGTTTCAAGGACATCTATAGCTTGAAGTAACTCCCAGGCGTATTGGATTTCGGATGCAAATTCGGATATATATATATATATATATATATATATATATTTAATCGGATTGGGTGTGTATGCATCCAATTTCGGTTTGTTTAATAATTGGATATTTAATAATTGGATGGGATTTTAAATGGAATCGGATATATGAGCATCCGAATTTGCTATAATTGGATCGGATTCAGATGCTTAGCTGGATAATTGACAGCCCTAAGAGTTTGGTCTACTTTTTGGAAGATCACATAGCAGGGCTGATATCATCTGCGCCACCCCCCTTGTGCGACTCTCAAGGGCCACACAAGGGG
>JAOXJP010000016.1:2278640-2289837 GCA_025762735.1 Platanus orientalis
CACTATTGGTCCTATTACACAATTACCACTAATTAACACTTCTAAAATAAGAAAATAACAAAAAAAAAAAAAAAAAACAATAAACTACTCTACTAGACTTGACAAAGAGGACTATTTATGGTCCTCTAACTTCTTCTTCTTGACATAGTATGCTTCTGCATCATTGAGTCTGTCATGAAATGCACATGGAACGTAATTGAAGTGACAGAAACAATTTTGTCCAAGTACTTGAATGCTGATCTAATTTTCTGAAGATATGTTTTCAGAAAGGTAATGTCACGGCCAGAAACAGGTGGAAAGACCAAGATATCTCAAATAAGGTTAACAGACCTATTTGGTTACATGGCTTTCCAAACATGGTCTAAGTTTTGAATTGATTGGACTTGCTTGCCCCCCTGTTGTTGAAGAATTCCGTTTGTTTGGATTCGTTTCTGTTTTTTTTTTTTTTAATTGCTCTTAATTTGTGATAGTTAATGCTTCAATGTCTTATTTTGTTGTTGTACTTTGACTCAGGTTCTTTACTGTTAGTGAGGGTAATAGCTGTGACATTCTGTGTGACCCTAGCAGCATCTATGGCTGCACGGCTAGGACCAACACCGATGGCTGCATTTCAGGTCTGCTTGCAGATTTGGTTGGCAACATCTCTTCTTGCTGATGGGTTGGCTGTTGCTGGACAGGTGAGAGATGCATTTTTGTCACTGAATGCGAGTAGCATGGTCAAATTTAGCATACACATCTTGTATCTCTATCCTTGGTGATAATTTACATTTACCACCATCCTATAGTTTAATGTAAACTGGTGGTTTTAACATGACAAAGGCTGGTGAATAGCCTTTAGAAAACCGAAAACTTAAAATTAAGATCAAAGAATGGAACTGGTACCATGCTATACAGCAGAATTCTGTGACAATAACTAGAATCTCATGTGAGATCATCATATTTTTTTCCCAATAAGTTAAATAAATTCATTAAAAGGGAACGAGAAGCCCCAAGGAGCATACAGAACAAGAAAAGCGGAAAAAACAATAAACTGCCCCAAGGCCAGAAGCTAAAAAAAGAAAAAAAAAATACAATTAATGGGAATAATCCAACATTCAAAAGAAAACCAATGTGATACTCATTTTTCTTACAGTATGATTCATTGCAAAGCATCTTATTTGCAAAGATTTAAATTGATAGGTTGATGCCGGAAAAGTTTTTAAAAGTATCAAATAAGTAGGCTTAGGTTTATGGAAAAGGGGTATCGGGTTTAGGTTTAAGATTTTGGAATAGAAGGGATAGGGATATAGAGGATAAAGTTAAAGAAGATTACAATAACAAGGTGAAGTTACTGATATCAGGGTTTTGGTTCCGCTGTATGGACTGTTACAGTAGCACTTGTGTGCACAAAGAGGGGGTTGCCATAGGTATAAAGTGGGGTTTTCTGTAGGAAGTGAAGTGAAGTGGGAATAGGGAGTAATGTGTGAAAGGGGGCTAAAAGGGTTGGTCTGTATATTGTTATAGTCTAAAGAAAGTGGTTGTATTCGTAAACAAACAGGCTTAACAGGGATTTTTTTTGGTAACCAAGCTTAACAGGTTAGTTTATGGGATTTACTAAGATGTAAAGAGCTTCAAAAATGGAAAACAATAAGGGAAAGAATAGAAGGACAAGGAGAAGGAGATAGGTTCAATAATTCAACCTTGAACTGTTATAAGATCCACTGCAACTATAATTAATGGAGTCTCACCATTAACAGCACCTTAGTGTCCACCAAAACAAGTACATCAAGAGGGCAATCTTCAATACTTATCATTGCTTCTAGCTATTGAAAGTACATGATTTATAGGCCAAAGTGCTAGACATCTAAGCTTAGTTTTCCCCCATCTCTTAGTTAAAACTAGGCCCAACAAAAATAACAAAAAACTCTAATTCATACTAAAGAAGAAAACCCAACCAAATCAGTAAAACACTTGAATTCCTACTAAAAAAGAAATTTCAACCAAAATAGGGAAGATATTTTCTAGTTCTTATGTTGCACATGCAACAATTTGACTAGAAAATTACATAGTAGGAATTACTAAAAACAATCACCTTCGGACTAAGATGTTATTACTCAAGTACCCTCAGACTGGAAAATACTAAAATACCCTCAAATTAAGAATTATTGAAATACCGTAAGATTATACGAATCTCCCCCTTTCAACCTTGTTCTTTGGGAGACTTTTTGCCAGATATTTACTTTAATATTTCCAGCCTTCATTTCCCTATCATAAGTTTTCCTAAATTTCCTATTTAGGAGCATAATTGTCCTTTTAAAATTTTCTCTTTTTTATTTATTTTCCCCCACATAACAGTCCATGCTTTGACTTGGAACAAAATTAAAACTTGGGCGCTTCGAGTGTTATTTTAGGCGTTAGCTCTTTTGGCACAAGATTCTACTTTGGTGATCATAGGTTCCCCAAATTGTCACATTACATTTATTTAGCCATTTCCATTTAAGTACCATATGTCTTCTTACCAGTACCCGCACCCTTAAAATGTCAAGTCTGCAATACCTTTCCGTTTCTTATCAACTCACTTTTTTTCTGGAATTAATTAATCATAAGTGCTTAGATTTGGAGAGTTTCCATTTTGAATCTTTTTAGCCAGATTAAGTTATTAAAATGGCTTCAGACTTTATTTCAATTTCTTTCCCTATCCTGTAGACTCTAATGGTTTCAGGCTCTTTCAGGCAATACTTGCAAGCGCGTTTGCGAAAAGGGATTATGAGAAGGCAACAGCAACAGCGTCCCGGGTATTGCAGGTGCATTGCTTTTAAAGAAAAGTCACATTTCTTTTTCTTTCTTTCTTTCTTTCTTTTATTTTTTTCTCCCTTATTATGATTTCCTGTAAAAGTTGTGAATGGATCTGTTTTGCAGTTGGGTTTGGTTCTAGGGTTGGTTCTTTCTGTCATCCTTGGAATTGGCTTGCAGTTTGCATCAAGATTATTTACAAAGGACATCAATGTTCTTCACCTCATAAGCATAGGCATCCCGGTATCTCCTCCTTTCTATAAGCAAAAAAAGAATATTACGTTCAATTTTTTTTTTCTCAAATGCCATTCCAAATAATTCTGAAACTAAATTCTCTTCCTTCACCTATCAGTTTGTTGCAGCCTCTCAGCCACTCAATGCCATGGCTTTTGTTTTCGACGGTGTCAACTTTGGAGCATCTGATTTTGTATATTCTGCTTACTCCATGGCAAGTCCAGCAGCCCTTGCCAACACACGATTCTTTTTTTTTTTTTTTTTAATTTGATAAAATGTTTACTTATAGAAATGCTTTATTTCTTCAGGTTCTGGTAGCCATAGTGAGCATCCTGTTCTTGTTCCTTCTCTCTTCAATGCATGGTTTTGTTGGCATTTGGGTAGCTTTGACCATCTATATGAGCCTGCGCACATTTGCTGGCTTTTGGAGGTAATTTACCTTATTAATAGCAAAAAAATCATTTTCCTATGGAGAAATAAAGCCTGCAATTTTTCATACTAAATCTTAGAAGATCATTCTGTGATTTCTTTTTGGTAAATTAGGCTAGAATAACATTTTTTTATAGATCAATTTCACTGTTTCTGTTTCTTTGTTTCTTGCCTTTTTTTTCCTCCTGTAATGAGGTCTATTATTTTATAGGCTCTTCTTTAATGAAATGTAAAATTGACCTGTCTCTCTCTGCCTTTCTTCTCTATAGTCTGTACATGTTAAACCCAAAATGCTATTATGTAAGGAAAAAAAAAACCTTATCAATCAATTACTCTGTCAGTTGGCACTGAATATGTAAGGCACCCGTCAAATAATTTATTATGATATCCAAGATTCATTGAAGGCCCCCGCATGAGGTCACTTTTTAACTATTGAATTGGTGTCAGGTGTGTACATGCCAATACAAAGATTGGGATGGAATGGTTTTGGTTTCTGGTCCTCCGTAAAAATAAAAAAAAAAGACACCTCAGCGAGGGCACTCTCATTGAGTCAAAGTCCTTTATAATTATTGTATTGTTATACTTAGGTAGGAATTGGGTTGGGGGGACTTTCTGTTGAAAGTTGATAATTTTCTAAATTGGACTAACGGCGAAGCATTAACAAGGGGCCTGAACCCCAACTAAGAAAATGTCTGTTGAACTTTCCACTCTAGGTAGCCCATATTATCATGAATTAAGGGTCAAAACTTCCTGTGAAATCCCCATGCACTATTTCATTTGAACATCTGAAATTCGAACTTTTGATAATCTATTTTTGACCCTACTTTTGCAGGATTGGGACTGGAACAGGACCTTGGAGCTTTCTCAGAACCTGGTCATTGCCTTTCTAGCATTTTCTTTTAAGCTGTAAATTCTTCATGATTTGTCCCATGGTAAATAATTGATGCCTTAAGATCTTTCCTGTTGATGTCAGGTCTTTTGGGCTTTTTGCACTTATTCTCTTTTTATATCATCCATGTGAAAATCAATTATTATTGTCTGCCTTTTTTTTGTGTGTGTGGGAGGGGGGGGGAGGGAGAGGAGGTGAGCTAAAGCTCAATATCATTATTGTCGTTTTTTTTGGCAAATAATATTATTATTGTATGTTGTTACCTTAAACTTCTAATGACCAAAATGCACTCTATCATTACCGTTTCAGTTGATTACTAGTCATGAACGACCAATAATCATATGGGTTCCAACCAAAGCACTCAAAACAACAATAGTATGGGAGCATGGTAAGCCAGCTATCTGCCAAAGAATGCATTCGCCTAATGTTCTGGCTCAATTATGAAAACCCAATTATTAAATTCCAGTGGCGTTTGATGTTTTCCATGCACCTATAGAATCATTCGAGTTTGAGTGCATAAGCAGCCAAATTTTGGAGGGAGAGTACGTTTTGGAGAGATTATGATTAGGGAAATAAAGATATGTTTTGGTAGGAGATTAAGAGATTTATGGGATTCAATTGGTTTAATTAAAGAGAGAAAATGTTGGGAAAAAATAAATTTGGAGAGAGAGGGAGGATAGAGGCAAGGAGAAAGTGCCACTAATTGTTTTTGGTTGATCATGAGTTATTAATTTAAGTAGGAAACCTAATCAAGAAACAATTAATAAAGGAATGATTTTAGGTGGAAGGAGAGGAAGATAGAGATGGAAGATTTTAGGGTTAGGGGTAGAGATAAAAAGGGATGTAGAGAGAATCTTTAATTTTTTTCTTAAAAAATAAGAAAAAATGGAGAGGGATGCCATGTTGACATCCTTTGATTGCCACTTGGAGGCCTGAGGCTACTATTTTAGTGTGTGTGTGTGTGTATTGTGGGAGCCTAAAATTTGTGCAAATTAGAAATTAGGGCCTACGCCCCTAAAGATCACACCAAGGTCCCTATAGAGTATAAATGGGCTCTAAAGCATATGGGCCTCTTTCCGGCCTAGGTCTAGGTATGGACAACAGCCTATGGGCTATAAACCCTGGTATTATAAACCAATAGGTGGGCCTACTACCAAAGGAAATTGGTTGAGTCCCATCCAATCTCTATCCAGAAGAAGAGATAAAAGCCTAAATGTAATAAAACTTATCTGTTAAATGGGTTTCACTGATCAAGATAAAGATTGGCTATATAGGTGAAAGAAAAGTTTTTCTCCATCTTAAAGTCCCAAATTCTGTAAATACCTATAACTTAAAAGCTTGAATATTCTTCTATAGACTCTTGAAACACTCTGCACAATGGTTTTTTTTCAAATTCTCTTCACAAGGGTTTTTCTTAAAAAAACTCTCCAAGTGCAAAGATTGAAGTGAAAAAAAGTCACACCAACACATTCAAGGAACTTGATATTCAATTCTTCAAAGAAGATCAAACTGTTGCGAAAGCTCTCCTTGAAGAAAAGGCTCTTATAAAGTGCAAAGCCTGGAGTGAGAAAAGCTAGACTAACACATCTTAAGAGAACATGCCAATTGGTTCTCATCTTCAATGTTGACTGTCAATCAAAGGTCTACACTCAAGTAAAGATTGCAACAAAAGAGAGTTACTCTCGTCTTTTATTTGTAATTTTTCCCATTCTTCATGTTTATACCATCCACAAAGTTTGTGTCAACAGATTAGAACCCAAAATTGATGTGGACATGGAAGATCAACTGGGGGCCACATGGGCCTTGGTGGGGTCCACAAGTGGCCAACTATGGAGGGTCACCTTTGCTACATCACATGGAGGCTTCAGTTTAGTAGTAGAGTTTTTTATTTGGGTTATTTTAATGTTTTACTTGATATTTTATGTTAGGTAGAGTTTAGGACATAGAAGTCATTATAATTATTGTTTATGGGTATTTAAGAGAAGTTCTTTTGTATGTCTCACCTGCGATGGGTTGGGTTTTCCATGGTGAGACTCCATGTCTCCTAGTTGAGACTCCTAGTTTGGTGAGGTGAGACTCCTAACTAGGTAATCACCTATCCCTTCTTTTTCTTTCATTTCTTCACTTTCTTCTTTGTTCTCTTCGCTGTTTGGCCATTAAAGAACCTTGAAACTCAGTTAAGAACCCTTCTTGAGGTGTTTCTTTAAACCCACAAGCCTGCTACTTACTCAAAACTTTCTTCCCTTGCTGTTTATGCCTTCAGAATTCATTCCCTTATAGCTTCTACCTTAAACCTAAGCCTTAGCCTTAATTTGTCCTGATTGACAGACTAGGAACAACAAATCTTGGTTCGTTTCTTTGTAACCTGTGGCTGTCCCTGGATAAGTACCTGACCAATCCCTGATGTTCAAACTGAAACCCATATTTTTATTCTTTGTGGCAGCCCCAGTAACTCTCAACTCTGTTTTAACTCTACAAATCCCTATTTCAGACCTTGATTTACCCTTTGTAATCCCTATGTTTCTCCTTGTGTTTTAGTCTCTAATTTGTAGCCTTCTTAAGCTCAAGTACAGACCTGTTTTTCCCTTTTATTAATCCCTACTTGTGCAGGCCAGGTAAATCCCTGTTAATCCTTGAATTACCTTGCTGTCCCCTATCAACCCATCCTTTAATTCTTTTATCAGTCCCCTGCTAAACCCATATTAAGCATCTGTTTTTTTTGTTATTAACTCCTGTCGAATCTGTGGAATCAGACCTGTACTTAGAAGCTTATAAACCTCTGTTTACCCTAATAAGTTAGATTCTGTAATCAACCCATCTTGCTTAGTCCTTGCTGGCCTATTATTACCCATAACACTCCAGCTGTTGTTTCCTTTATTTAGCCTTATAAATCATAACTAGTCCTCTGTTATTTCAGCCTGCTATCCACTGATTTCAGCCTACTGCCCACTTTACCTAACCCTGATCAGCTCCTAGTTTATCCCTTGCTTACTCTCTATTTAAGTTCTGAGTTTACAGATTCTAATACCAACTTTAAAGCTTTATATATTAGCCTGCCATCTGAGTTTCTAAACCAACAACAGTGCCTTATGTTTTAAGAATTAGTAGCTGTTTTCTGAGATCTGAACACCTTATAAACTCCATCGAAACAGCACCCTATTGGTGTACATAAGAGCCTCAGGTTAAGGTAGAGATCTACTGATCGCTGTTGTGGCTAATCCGATACTTGAAACAGAATTTTTCAGTCTATTTGGAATACCATCATATCACCTTATTGGACTTGTTATTCTTCCTTGATTCAAGTTGTTAATTGTAGAGCTTGTTTCCAGAATTTCAAGGTTAAATGTTGCACTTGTTGGAATATTTCTTTAAGCTGATTTGAGGCAGAAATTTGTGAGCTTGAACTCTAGTATCTGTGGTCCCTTACACATTTTGTTTGGAATACACTTGTTCTTGTATTGTGGTCCCATAACCTGCAGGTAAACAGCCCATTTATGCGATGCCATGTATTAAAAATTAATTGTTTCTCTTTTCATTCCAAAACTTCTTGTTCTTCATAACCCATTTTAGTTCTTCTCTTTTCTGATATTTATTTCTTCATGTATCCTCTCCCAGACCAGTAGTTCGAGCCCCAGCACGCCATCTGGAATTTCCAGTTTGTCCAGTGACCTCATTCACTCTCCTACTTCAACAAGACTTTGGCAACACCATTGGTCCCCGTTCTGTACTCATCACTGGCCATCTGGCTAGGCCCATGTATCCATGTTGTCCTCAAATTCTGTTCTTCAAAGCAGGAGGAGCAGCACAAGCAGATCATAGGAATCTGGCTGTTGTTGGTAGTAGCAGATTCAAGATATAACAGAAAAATGTATTTATTGACCAGGAAAAAAATCAATTCGATTAACAAAAAGGGATTATTAAGTTTAGTAATGACAAATTTTCAATTGCAGTTAAGAATTCTTAACTTGATCAGGCTTATAATAGGGTTATGTTTAACACTTGGTATTAAAATAAAGGAAGAGAAAGACCAGGGCTCTTGTATGAAAAACTTGTAGATGTTTTACAGTTACAATTTTGTGTGTTTAAAGGGGGATGTTGGCATGGATGAGCCACAAGACTAAGAAATTTAACATAGAAAAATGCAGTCAGGGAACTTAAGGTAGCACCAATAGTTGAAAATAGGATATTAGGATGGATGAACAACAAGACTAGACAGATACAATTAGACAAAAGCAATCACGAGCTTAATGGTAGCACCAATAGTTGAAAATAGAGGAAAGGTTGACAGATGGTTTGGTCATATGCAGTAAAGACCAATGATCGCATCAATGAGAATGAGCTATAGGGTGCAAGTTGAAGGTTCTAGAAAGAAGGGAAGGTGGGTTGAGGTAGTGAGAATGATTTGATTATTAGCGAAGGATATGGCCATAGTTATAAAACTTGAGAAGTCAACCTGAAAATAGGCCAAGTCAACTCGACTTGATCAGATTTCTGGTAATCGGGACATAAATTACAGATTTTCTCAACAGATATTTTAATTATATTAATAGTCATAATAAATATTAATATAGTTTGACAAAGTACTGACCTGAGTCTAGTTTTGGGGTTTTAAGATGTGGCCCTGGATAAAGTGGAAGGTGGCATGGAGACCCAAATAGTTGGTTGGAGGCTTTGCTGATTTGAGTTTCTTCAACTTTATTAGTGGCAAGGATGGGTTCTAATCTCGAATTTAGAATGAACTGGATGCTCATTCGAAAGGAATTCAATTTTCTTCCCACAAGGTTATATTCATAATTTGTGTGCCATTTCATGGGACAATGAGCTCTGTACTCAAATCCTCCAAATTATTATATCAAACAAATAACTTGACCTAGGGTAAGCAAATTGAGTTCCCAGTAGGTTTTTGTGATGACGATCGATAGGGATTTTTTTTGTTGGGTTAGAGGTGTTTTTTTTCTGGTTTTTTTACATGAGGAATCAATCTGTTACCGGAAACTGTTGTGGCGATTGGAGCATTTGATCTTCCTTAGTATGATCTATGCATAATTCCTTTTTCTAAGCTTGTTCTGCATAAAGAAACCATTGTTTTGACAGCATTTTGGTCATTTGAACTTATAGAGTAACAAAAATGGTCGTCTTTTGATTATGCAAAGAGTGGGAATGCAAAAAATTTAGGTAAGGGGATAAATGCAAAAGACAAAAAAGGATAGGGTGGTAAATCCAAGTTCCCAAAACATTAGGGCACAGATACAAAAGCCCCTTCCTTTGAAACCGACACATAAAGGCCCTAAAAACTTTTGTTATGTTTAATGGGTTTGATCTCTGATGAGGAAGATGAACTGCCATCGATCTATAGCTGACTTGATAGGATGATGTTCATTACCTTCTAATCATGTCAGGTTTAAGCTTATAAGTTCTCCTCCCTTCTATATCAACTTTTATTGTGGATCTTGGCATAGAAGTCTTGATTTTTAGGTTTCTGGGTAAGGAAAGGGGTGAAAAATAAAGGGGGGATATCCACTGCACCGCCCCCCTCTGCGACGCTTGGGAGCCGAGACAGAGGGGGGAATCAATTCACTTTTTGTGGGGTGAAGTGACAACTCCAAAAGTGAATTGATTCCCCCCTCTGCCTCGGCCCTTGTGCGTCGCAGAGGATACCAAGCCAAAAAATACTAGTGTCTTTCCTCTCGGGAATGATTATCTATTTTGAGACAGACCTCTAAAGGCATGCCATTGATTGATACATGACATGTTTTTGAATTTGATACCTCTAAAGGTGTGCCATTGATTGACACATGACAGTGTTTTTGAATTTGATGTCTTTAATTGACCATCTACTTTTTCAACTGAATACTTTTTTGGACCCTTTTACCCCCAAAAATAACACGTCTGTTCGTAATTCACCGTATACATACACTACAGAGGCACTTTTATCACATAACGTTTGCTTCGATAATATTAAATGGGTTAGATGAATAAAAATAACCAAAAAAAGAAGACAGCAAAAAGTGTACACATGTTGGTGTCTATGTATTGTCGAATATTCACTCTCTAATATAAATATTCAATAAGTTGGGAATCTCTAATATTATGTCGGATTTCAGGAACCAACTTTATTCTTTAGTGCATTATTAAAATAACCTCCACTACCTTTTAACCAAAAAAGATAACTTCTAATACCTACTATTTAATAATTGATAAAATTAAAAAAAATTAAAAAACTATGTATATTAATCGTAATTAGATTAGAAATTTTAAAGGGGCTATACACGAGTGACATGTCTAACCAATTATAAACTTACATACCCCAAATTTTATAAACCACCCACTCCAAAGCTTTTTTCATTTTTTAAGACAACAAACTCCAAAAATAAGGTTTCTTCTTGCACGAGGAAAATTTTGTTTATTTTAAATTATAACAAAAACTTGATATCTATTAGCCCATCTAAGTTATTTCAATTAAAAAGTGTCAACCATACCATCTCCAGGTGAGACCCGCAGAAGATTAGGTACAAATGAATTTTGTACAAACGGTGCCAAGGTGTGGACACATCAGTGCCAAAAAAATGATCAGTGCCCCCCACCCAAAAAAAAAAGTGTAAATCACGTTTCGATGCTGATGTGTGAGCCCCCTAGCACTGCTTGCATGAAATTCATTTCTACCTAATCCCAGCCACAGCTGAGATGGTTGTGGTTTGGCCTTATTCAAGGTAGAGGTCAGGCCGGGGCTTCAAGTCCCCCGGGATTTGGTAGGACAATCTAAAGTTAGCCTAAAGTAAGAATGACATTAGGAGCCAACACATCAGCACTGAAAAAGTGAAAAGCATATTTCACTTTTTAGCACTGATGTGTCAGCTCCTATTGTCATTCTTA
>JAOXJP010000016.1:2289937-2299942 GCA_025762735.1 Platanus orientalis
ATTCAATCATATGGAGTTATTCTCCTCATTGAGGTGAACTTAAACCCATATGGACCCACCTTAAAATACATCTGGGTTCCACTTTTATTTTAGCTCAAACACAGCCACTCGTTCATATTTTACACAGAAATCTGGGTACAAAATCTGGGTGTGTTTTTCAAAACCGTTTCCAACAAAAGAATGATGACAAAGCTTACAATAGAGAACTAAGACTTTTCCATGGGAAAACTGCACCACCTTGCAAAGTATGAGGAGCGTGAGGAGTCTCGAGTAATGAAGTTCCAGCAATTTAGAAGGCATGAAGCAGCATAAATACAGGACCCAATGGAACCTTGGATAGAGCTGTTGAGTAGGAGGAACAGATGAAAATCAGCTGTACTTGTGAGAAAGGAAACCAAAAAAAAACCACACTCTGAAGTCTATGGTTTATAGAGCTGAACCATTGGGCAATGCAGGTAGAAAGTGGGAGTAAAGAGCATGAAAATTGGACTGAATTAGAAAAATTTAGAAAGAATGTATAATCATCTTAAGAAAACCAACCTCTTAAATCAGAGCAAGCGAAGCAACTAAATGCAGATTAGGGATATAGTCTCAAACTTGATTCAACCATCCCAATCTAGGAGAGGAGCTCATGGGGTGATGTTCGAGCCTCTGTAGCATCCATTGATGAATCGAAACAGCCAACCTGAAAGGAACCCGCTGAAGAGGGTCATTATCCACTCTTCCCTCAACAACCAATCCAATATTCAAGCTTTCAACTGACCACCTAACAATCTCTTCCAGTTTTGGCTACCTACTCCCTCCATTGAACCCTCAAACAACAACAACTAGTGTTGATGCTTCATATATGGAACTGGCTCCTTAGTCCAAACAAAAAAAAGGAATCTTTGACATTCATACAACCAGATCCTGCTAGACCCCAACAGATCCACTTCACCACAGCGAGTGCTGTTTTTCCCCTCTCTTTCCTCATGTCTCATCAAGTATGAAATAGGTGCCCTCACTTTCCTCATGTCTCTGGTTGACATGCAGAGGAGAAATTCCACATCTTTTAATGAATTTCATTATGATTTCGGTTGAGAAACTCCACATCTTTTAATGAATTTCATTATGATGTCGGGTTCCTCATATAAAAGAACCCAAGAGATGCATCAAAACCTGTCAAACCGGAAATAAATCTCTCACTATTCATTGGGCCTTACCAAAAGTCCCTGCATGAGCAGACACCATCAGAAAAATGATGGAAGTGGCTTTAATCCCTAAGAATTATTTCCCTCCCAACAAACTTGGAGACAAACTTGCTGAATGTATGGCAATCACCACATACCCTGAGCTTCTTGGTGACTAAGATTGGGGTTCCACCCTTCGTGTTGATCAGTCCAAATGCAGTTGCCAACTTCTCACCATGGCTTAAGAGCTTCATATCCTTTTCCCCATCCTCTAAATCATGAAGTACCCAACGTTGATCAGGGATATATCCAATTTTATTGATTGAAGATGTCAAACAACTCAATTTCATGTATATCATATTGGATTGTGCGTGTGATCTATCCCCAGCAGTAAAACAGTGTACTTGGCTTCTAATAACAATCCAACTACTTCCCGGCCGCTTTCTCAGACCCTTTTCCTTGAGCTGTGTTCTCAACTTTCTGACCTCTTCCCAAAGACCTGCTGTGGCATATATATTAGATTGTATTATGTAATTTCCAACATTCCTGGGTTCTAATTCTACAAGCTTCTCAAATGTGGTTCTTGCAAGCTCGATTTCAGAGTAAACCCGACAAGCACCAAGCAGTGATCTCCACACAGATGCATCTGGCTCAATGGGCATCGAATCAATAAAATTTATGGCTTCCTCTACGTGGCCACCACGCCCAAGCAGATCAATCATGCAAGGATAGTGAATAACCTCAGGGATTATGTTATAATTCTGAGTCATTGAATGAAAATGCTGACAACCCTTTTCTATCAAACCTGAATGGCTGCAAGCTGATAAAATCGGAACAATAGTTACACTGGTGGGTCTAAGACCTTCTTCTTGCATTTGGGAGAAGGCAAGGAGAGCATCTTCACCATGCCCATGCATACCATATCCAGCAATCATGGCATTCCATGAGATTATGTCTCTCCTTGGTATACTTCTAAAGACCTTTTTGGCATTGAGCATGCTACCACATCGTGCATACAGTGTCACAAGAGCATTCCCTAGGGAGACATCGAAACCCATATCAAATCCCCTTCTTAGGATGTATGCATGTATGCAGTCGCAGAGCCACATAGAAGTTAGCCCCCCCCCCCCACCCACCCAATCTTACCAGGAAATGAGTTTACATCGTCTCTAATCTGACTGAATTGTTACCACTCCAGTCTCTGCACCGATTGTGACACAATGTCAGACAAAGGGTACATTAATAAAACTAAATAAAATTAATAAAGGGGAACTAAAACTAAATAAAATAAAGTAAACGGAGCAAATTTTCGGCCCAAGATGGTGCCTAGGGTGCCAAGTGACTTCATTTGAAATAAATGGGTGGGGATTTAAAATTTCATATAACCGCTGCCCATTTTATTCCACGTAAAGTCACCCAGTGTAATGGACTCCAAATCCTGGACAGAACATCTATTTCAATTAATAAATACACAAGTGTATTCACTATAATACCCTCCTTTGACCCATGTGTACAGACTCAAACACCCTTTGTCAGGCCACATGTCACGCACTGATTGCCAATGGAGTGGTACCTGTTCATTGAGACTGGAGATGATTTAAAATCCCAGAGAATCCTTGCCTCAGGATCGGATTAGGTGCGCACACCCTTAATGGGTGCCAACAGTGTACCCACGACCAACAGGTGACACATCATATTGAAAAAGTGATTTACACTTTTTGGGGGTGCTTTTCACTTTTTTGATGTGATGTATAACCCCTTGATTGTGGGTGCACCATTGGCATCTGTTAAGGGGACGCACATAATCCTCTGGCTTGCCCCCCGAAAATCCTGGCTCCGCCCCTGCATGTATGCATCAGCTTTGCAGCAGATTCGCTAGATGAGTACAGGCTGAGAGAACATATACTATTGTGACCCAATTGGGCTCCCCTTCCAAAATCATCCGGTGGAATAGTAGCAGAACTTCGTCGGGCCGGTTGTTCTGAATGTAACTGGAAATCAAGGCATTCCATGATATCAGATCTTTGTTAGAAAAGCTCTCAAAAAGATGCCTAGCCATTGCTTCATCACCACAACTCATATACATATCTGTAAGTGCAGTACACAATGAAGAGTGAAATTCAAGACCATGTCTTTAACCATGGATAGATCGGCCAACATTCAGAAAAGTCTTATCTTCGCATGCAGCAACAACAACCATTGTGAAAGAGTTACGCTTGATTCTGGATTGTCGCCATCTGTGCAAACAGATCCCATACTTGATCTGTCAACTTATTATGTGCCAATGCCAGAATCAAAGTGTTCCATGACACTATGTCTGTACCACTCATCTCATCAAAAACCTTTTGGGCAGACTCTACACAATTTAAGTCAACATACCTGCTCAGCATTGCATTTCCAAGCGATACATCCATCTCTATTCCCCTCTTAATTACATGGGCATGCAAGCGTTTACCCTTTGCCAAGCCGCTGACTGATTCTGCACATGTTGTCAACACAACAGCAATTGTTGCTGATCTTCTCTAATGCCTTCTGATCTCATCCTATTTAAAAAAATCAAATGCTTCATCATGGGATCCACACTCTTTAAAGGCAGACATCATAGCATTCCATAAAGCAACATCTCTCATAGTTGTAGGAATGGTTTCAAACATCTCATGTGAAGATTCCAAGCGTCCATTCTTGCCATACATAATAATCAAGTGTCAATCATGGCAGGCAGACAGAGGTCTGTGTCAACACTGACAATCATATATTTGTTAGGGGGGTCCAAATGTTTTGTGATGAAAAAGTCTTGTAGTGTCTACGGTGTATTATAAGCTGACACATGTTATGTTGAGGGGTTAAAAATGTCCAAAAATTGCTCAATTGAAAAAGGTGTCTAAAAAGAGACCAAATTCAAAAGCACATCATGTGTCAATCAATGACATGCCTAAAAAGGTCTGAGAGAGACCAACCATCTAAGAAGTGCCGATCCCTTAGGCCGCCCAGCATTAGGAGCTGACACATCAATACCAAAAAATGAAAATCACTTTTTCAGCACAGATGTGTCATCCCTTGATGTCAATCTAACCTTGGTCTGACCTAAAGGGGTCACACCAAATCTGAGACGCTAAAAGTGGGGTTGGAATCATCTCTTGAAGGAAAAAAATTACGTGAAAGTAAATCTCGTGAAAACTGTGCAAATGGCTCCAGGGTGTGAACACATCAGTGCCGAAAAGTGATAAGTGCCCCCCAAAAAGTGTAAATCACTTTTATGTACTGATGCATCATCCCCTCCGGTGTTGTTTGCACGGTTCTCACAAGATTCATTTTCACATAATCCAAGCCCCCATTTGAAAGGACAAATATTGCACCATTACCATTCAGACATCATGCCTAGGTCAATACCTAAGGATCATAGGAGTTAATGTAGGTCTGTGAGGAGACAAATGTTCTTGTGATGATTGTAAGTAGGGGCAACAGGCCAAGCTTCACCTAGCTCAGGGTCAGCTTGTCAGTTTTAGCGAGCTGAGCTTTTAGCAAGTTGAGCTTAGTGAAGTCAAGCTGAGGTTCACTTAGAAAATGAGCTCAAATCTAGGCTCAAGCTCAGCTCGAAAAGCTTTAAATGAGGGTCAGGCGGCTCTGTTCATGATGAGCCAAGCTTCAAACTGAGCTGAGCTTGGCTTGTTGCCACCCCTAATTGTAAGTGGGAAGTGGTCTAATCCTTGGCTGATTGCTCAATGACTTGTGCTGGCAGCAAAGAAATTGAGCAATCTTTTTCTACCAATAAGAAAAATGAAGCAAAAATGTCTCAATAGTGTATATGGTGAATTATAAACAGACATGTGTTGTTTTGGGGGGGGGGGTAAAAGGGTCCAAAAAAGTGTTCATTTGAAAAAGTAGGTTGTCGATAAAAAACATCAAATTCAAAAAACTGTCAATCAATGCACAATAATAGAGGTCTATCTCAAAACAGACAATCATTCTCCTAAAAAAACAAAAAAAGGTGAATTTACAAAGAGGATTGTATCCGCTTCCTCTTGTATGCTAACCTCCGCTGGGGTCAAGAGGGAGGACACATCAGCGCCTGATGTGCCCGCCCCCTTGACCCCCAACGGAGGTTAGCATAAAAGGGGAGGCGGACACAATCATCCTTCGTCAATTTAGGCTCTTTTAGGACTGACCTGATTATGAATGCAATGCAGACTAGGGGCTTTGGTAGACAAGTCATTTAGCAAAGGGATCAACATCGCCAACCCACAAAAGGAAACTCTGTATATAAAGCTAAATGTAAGCAATTGTTACAAACTTTCCTCTACTTCTGACACTCAAATCAAAGTTTGGATAAGCTGGTCCAAGTGGTCTAATTGAATTGCGCGACAAAAATATGAAGCTGAATGAGAAAAGAAAGTGCTTTAGTAAGCACACATAGGATAAAGTTACCAATGCGTGTATAAGTGCACTGCCTTTACCATCTTTTTTATGGGCTATGGGCTATGGGCTATGGAAGAGTGATGAACACTGAACTACAAGAGCTACTTAAAGCAGAACGCATTTACTCAACCCTTTTTATAATGTTGTGACTGAGAAGTGTGTTCAGTTAGCAGAATATGTAACCCTATACTACATGGGAGGCTTGGGAGCCCGACTTAGATAATGGCAGTTCTTTTCTGGGGCCCAGGTATGCAAAGAGAACTTTAGGTATGACACCTGTGATACAGCGGGACTGGCCCCTGTGGATAAGGCTTTACTCAACATGAGTTGCACTAGCACCAATGGGCCCCGTGAACTTTTGGGTCCAGACCTTTGTTACAACTTTGAAGGTATTTTCACCATGGGAACAAATGTTCAGTCAAGGATTTTGTATGTCCTACTGTGTTCTCTACCACAGGTTGACATGTGATGGTTTTTTGAATTTGGTGCTCTTTTAAATGGGGAGCAAATGTTCATTTTAACAAAAAAAAAAAAAAAATTATGGTTTCAACCCTGTACAACCCATTTTTATGGGTACCTATTTTTTTCATTTGAAAACTGTTTTTACAGTTTTAACCCTATGCACCCAGCCTTTGTGTGTAGGACATGGTAGGACATACAAAATCTGGGACAGAACATTTGTTCCCTACTATAGGCATGGACCCAGTTGAAGGAGACCCTTGAAAAAGAAATCAATGGATCAAGGGCTCATGAATCACTAGGAATCACTAACAACATGATTTTAACAAAGGTATAGACCACAATTTCTTGGGGGCCGTCAGTGCCATATTATTATGCCATGTGCCACCCTGTTGCTAATGAATACCACATGGCACCAATCCATATCACACAGATCTACATTGGCTCCTATGTTAGAAGCGAAGGATGAAGCGAACCATCCTTATAGATGGTAGAAACTTTTCTTTGCTGCTCTAACTAGCTACAATGTGATCCTTTGATGGACCTGTACACTGATCAGTTTTGAGTTTTACTATTTTTTCATATCATGTCCACTAATTTCACATTTCCCCATATGTCAAGCTATTTAAACTATTTTTTTCATAATCTTGATTTACCTTTTGTCCAAACTTTTCTCCAAAGCATTTTGATAATCTTACAATAAATCATTATTTCCAATATTCTGAGTTAACTGTACTGGTTGAAAGAACTTTTGAAAGGAAAACATCTTTGTTCTATCTTAATTCAGTTAGAGTTCTACACTTAAGGTTATGTACTTGTATCCTACTTTTTTCATACACATCTGAATTTTTACCAACAAAGTGTTGAACAATATTATTCATTAAGGTATATATAACATTTGGAGTCGTGTTTCCTTGATTATCAAGGTTGGGTTGACCCAAGTCATTCATTTTGACAATACGTTGTATTTGAAGCCTTTGAGTTTATGTGAGATAGTTATCTCGCCAACCACGTGATTCTCCGCTGAAAAAACAGCGATTAAAAGGACAATTGTAGACTCATCGTTATCTCATATTTTATAGGCATTTGAATACGAAAGCATATTAGGCAAAGTATTCTAGATTTCTTATTCAGATAGACCACCTACATTCTAGTCATAAAGAGAAGATCCATCAAATTGCATTTTTGATTAAATGGTAAGATTTATTTGTCTTAGAATAAAAATCTATCTTTAAGATTTCTTTGTTGATTTCAAATTTTTCGATGACATTTAGTTAAGCAAAATCTCATTCAGTAGGAACTTAAGAAGCATAGTTTATTCCTGTAGGTTCTAGGAGAGTTGGGTTGGTACTTTAGAGGGTGCAAACTTATAAGATCTAGACACAGGCATTTGAGCCATATAGAAAGTGTTACTAGACCGTGAGAGTAAAGGCGTGGATAGGGTTACTTGAGTCCACAGACAACCACTTCTAGAATAGGACTAACACAACTGGCAAGAGAGGCAACCAACATTGAATACTTGTGTAATGTTGTTGGGGGAGATTCAACCCTGCCATCTTTCTTAAAGAGCAATATCACAACCATATAAAAGAATTCTTTTGTTAAGTCACATATCATTCAGCTAAAATCGGTGAAAAACTCCCTAAAGAATGATACAGCCAACAACAAGAGATTATTGTACATGTCGCCCCACAAGAGAGCCCGATTCAAGATCCATAAAGATTCTTTCAATTCAAGACTTTTAAGGATACTTCCAACAAGTTTTAAAGATATTAATATAATTTTCAGATTATTTTAGATTTTTATTTTTTTGTAAGTCTATTTTATTTTAAGGTTGTTTCTAGGTTATTTTAGGGTTTTCTTCAACTTTCTTAATTTTTTCTTCAATTTTAATTGATAATCTAGACCCTAAATGCCTCGAAAAAGAATTACTTAAAATTTTAGGGAACTATTAAGGGTTTATGTAATAAGTTATTAATAACCAAAAGTCTAATTGCAAATAGAGAATTTTAATTAGGATTCTAAGTGGTTTAAGTTTATAAATAAATAGATTTCATGCTATAATTCAGTTTTGAAGAATGAAATAAAGATTTAATAGAATTAGAATCCAACATGCAGATATTCAAGGGTAGTAGTTGTGGGTCCCCTTCTCTCTCCTTTTTTTCTCTCTCTTCTTCACACGAGTAGAGGTAAACCTTTTTCTTTCTCTCTCCAATTCGCCTTTCTTTCTTAATCTTTATTATTTTCTTATTGTTTTCATTAATTTTGTATACTGTTATTGGTTTCTTGTTTAAAAGATTCATCAAAAATCAAGTTTTATTGACTTTTTTGAATTTGAAATTTTGCAGACAACATATATTTATCTTCTTCCACTTCCCTACCAAGAAACCTTCAAGAATCTTCTCCTCTCTATATACTAAACCATGATCCTAAGTTTTTTGGATAATTTCTCATCAAGAATCATTCAAGAAACTTTTGTATGAAAATCCCTCTAAAGAACATTCTGATGCATCAATAGGAGTCTTTTGGCAATTTCATGAATCTATCCAAAAATTTCAGAATTGCCCTTCTAGACCTTTTCCTCCCAATTTAACTATTTTCTTTTAATCCCAATCATTCATCTTGTTTGCTGAATTTACATACATTTACCTTAATTCTAATCCTATTCTTTATTTGTATCTATTTCTTGATCTCTTAAAGAGATACTGCTTGAATTCCCATCAACCTTCTTTCCTATTGTCGGGCCATTCATCTTGACATCCTATATCGAAGAAACTCATCAAAGTTTTTCATTTCATCCATCTGCTGGAGTTGAAGCCTTTTTCCTGCCCACACCACTTCAAATATAACTTTTCAATCAGAGATGTGATAGAAGATCAGAAAAGGATCTACAAATATCCTACATTTTACAAGCCCCATTGGAAGGGAGGTAAAGTTTGAAAATTGGTCCCAAAATTAGTGTCTGGTGGCAAAAGCTTTGCAACTACAACATAAAGTTAGAATAGCTAGTCAACCACCCATTTATAGAGTAATTTGCTGTATTGAGAATAAGCACACAAACATGGTAGTAGCAACTTCTGTAATACAAATCACCTCAATGAAACGACAACCATAAATCTTAAACATTCTGTCAAGGGTGACACCAGAAAGTTTAGCACCATCATTGACAACAGCAGGCTCAATTTAAAAACCAGTTTCTTTCCATGTCAAATTTGATTTTGACTATGTAAAAAGATCATCACTTAAGTATTTAAGAAAAGGATCATCCAATAATATGTTGCAGAATAAGCTTAACATGATAATTTTAATTTGATAGGTAAGCTTACCAATTGTTATCTCTACATCTATTGGTAAGAATAATCTATTTTTCTGTCCAAATTTGCTTCAACAGATCAATGGTAAAACAACATCATAGACAAAAACAAACACAATTTTGTAAAATTCGTTGGAGAAAGCATAATATGAAGAGCATGACATTCACTAAACTTATAAGGAACACGGCGGATTAGATAATGTTGAGATGGATGAATACAAGGCTAGGAAGATAAACTTGGTAGTAAATGCATCCTTGGAAGTGAAATCTTCCAGAAATTTCACATTTAAGGTCTTAAATGTCACTCGAGGAATTTTCAAACCCACTTAATTTCAATGAAATATGAGCTATAATTTGACTGATATATCCCAGACATCAAAATTTAGGATAAGCGGTGAAAACTGAAAAGTAAAGATTATGTGACCTACCAAATTTCTGTCAAAATAAAAGAAATTTTGACAGTAATCACCCGTTTCAGCCCACTCAAAATTAGGTGAGAACGAATCTTGTGAGAACTGTGAAAACGGCATCTGGGTACGGACCCATCAGCACCGAAAAGTGATAAGTGCAACCCAAAAAGTGCAAATCACTTTTCGGTACTGATGCGTCAGCCCCTCTGGTGCCGTTTTCACGGTTCTCATGAGATTC
>JAOXJP010000016.1:2300042-2311111 GCA_025762735.1 Platanus orientalis
ATCACTTTTCAATGCTGATGTGAGTGATCACATGCCTCTGAACATGAATTATGCACAGATTTTGAGTGCACAGAATCTGGAGCGCTAATCATGGACAGAACATTTACTTCGTTTTATCATAGGCTGTCAAACAATTTAAAAGAAAATGTTTTGTCACGATTTGGTGTACAGGATAGTTTCTTGACCACTAGGCTACCACATATGGAATAAAAGAGGTGGGAATTTGAAATTTCCACCAGGGCCATCGCAATCACCATCATCACCTCAACGACCACGACCAATTCAAGCCAAAACTTGCCCTACAATTGTTGAGTTTAGGCCAAACAAACTCGCCCCAAAATGCTTTTTATGTTTTTTAAAAGGAATTATTGGGCCGAGTTCAGTCTAACTGCGGCGGGCTGAGCTTGGCATCGGGTCAAGTGCGGGCCAACATCTAATGTCTAGGGCTGATATAGACCGACCCAGCGTGCCCGACTTGCAACCCTACTGATGTTACAAGTCTATATATATATAGTAGTCATTCCTTTCTCATTTATTTTTCGAAAGAGCGAGGGCGAACAAGGGGGATCGGGGACCGTTGAAGGAAAAATGTACTACAGAGGGTAAGAGGGTTTCAGCTAACTTGATTTTCTTTCCTTTTTCTAAGCCAGAGATCTATGATTCGTTTCTCTTTGTTTCAATCTGTTGTTTACTTTACTTATGGGCTTGAGAGATTTTCAAACAATTTTGCTGTTTACTGCAACTATGAATCAAAGTTAAAGTTTCATCCTTTCTGGTACTTTTCTTTTCTAATTCTGCTTCATGGGTTTTTTCTCAATAATTCTAGGATGGGTTTGTTTTATGTCGTACTATTTGATTCCTCAGAGATGAAATTTTCACTATCACATAGGCAAAACAATACTATCCCACATTTATTTGTTTAGGTTTGAAGATTTCAGTAAATTTATAAGGGTATTTAGGTGGAATGTCGAATAAGCTTTATTGATAATGGGTAGCCTGCAAGTAGTGTATTGACGGATGGGTTCTATTGTCTCTTGCTTTTATGGGTTTCTGGGGACTGAAGGATGTATGCGGATGGGGGCGATGGGCGGGAAGTGGGTTCGAAAAGGCAGCGGGTAATTGATCAGGCTCCATCTCTTTATGGGGCTTCCTCAGGTTCAAGTTTCATGTATAATACTTCTCCATATGCATTTATTGGTCAACCTCCACCGTTCCCAGTTGTCAAACTGCGGGGTCTTCCCTTTGATTGCTCGGAATCTGATGTGGCTGAGTTCTTCCTTAGCCTAGACATCGTCGATGTTCTGTTTGTCCACAAAAATGGCAGGTTCATTGGGGAGGCCTTTGTTGTATTGGGTTACCCACTTCAAGTTGATTTTGCAATTCAGAGGAACAGGCAGAACATGGGTAGGCGCTACATTGAAGTTTTTAGGAGTAAGAGGCAAGAATATTACAAGGCCATAGCAAATGAAGTTTCTGATGTTCGTGGTGGTTCACCACGCCGAAGTGTCCAAAGGGCAAGATCGTATGATGATGGGAAGGATTCAGCTCAGCATAGTGGGGTCTTGCGATTGAGGGGATTGCCCTTCTCGGCTAGCAAGGATGATGTGCTGGATTTCTTTAAAGATTTCATGCTGTCAGAAGACTCCGTTCATATAACAGTTAATGCCGATGGTAGGCCGACAGGGGAAGCATTTGTGGAGTTTGCAGGTCCAGAAGATTCGAAGGCTGCGATGGCAAAGGATAGGATGACCCTTGGGAGCCGTTATATAGAGCTGTTCCCTTCATCCCACGAGGAGTTGGATGAAGCAGTTTCAAGGGGACGGTGATGTATTGCAGCAGTAGTTGCTTAAAAGTTACGCTCTCTGACTTTATAGCAGTGTTTTGATTTTGCACTTTGCTAGTTACGTTTTAGTTCAGAAGTAAATAAACTTTTCATGTGTTATTCTCATTGTAAGATATTTTCACTGTTAAAATTTAAAACATCAAGAAGCAAACTTTTATTCACAATAATTAGGTTATATTTTGATATATTTTGTTTTATGTTTCCGTCATTTTTATGCAGATCTTCACATATGACATTCTTATTGTGACATCTCACACTCAGAACCATGTCGTATATGTATAGTGGAAGTGAAACCCACTTTTGTTCTAACAACCTATTTTACATTTGCCTCTTATCAACCAAATAGGCTTTTCTTTCCCTACTGACCGTGCTTTAGTACTTTGAGATGGAGTAATATGTGTAACAGATTCTTCTTTTTCTTTTGTTTACTACAGAAATAGAGGTAAAAGGAAAGTTAGGCCCATATTGCACATATTACGCTGCCTCAAAGGAAAGTTAGGTTCAAAAATTAGGAGACATCTAGAATTATTATATTGTTCAGTTTTAAATCATGATCTAGAACTAGTTTTGAGTTTGGGACATATTTTTTTGTGCAATTCTTTTTTTTTTTTTTGGGCTACAAACACATGAAGATGAGAAATAAAAACGACTCACGCCCTAGTGAGAAGAAAATGTATGCATCCCAATCATAGATCCAAGATCTGAATGTAGGTCCTTCCATTTTTGAGCAATTAACAACCAGTTATAAATTTACATTAAAATGGCATCAAGGATGTTGTGGGAGTCCTTGGTTGTGTTGTCGAAAGTTCTCTTTTTGCGCTCCTCCCAAATGGTCCAACAAATTGCAGCAGACACCATAATCCACATCTGCCCACTCAGTCCCTTCGCAGCCCCAATCCATTGGCTTGACCAACATGATAGAAGATTCTGGACAGGGTTTGGCTGCAACCCCAAAGCGTTGGAGAAAGTGATTTCAAAAGGACCTACTCCAAGAACAATGGATGAAAACGTGCCCTGCTGACTCCGCATCCTCCCCGCATAAGTAACACCAATTTGGGATAAACGTACCTCTCCTGATCAGATTACCAATTGTCAGAGCTCTATTCAACCACAGTTCCCACAAGAGGAAAGATGCTTCAACCTGAATAAGAGAATTCCAAACACACTCCCCCGGTAAAGAAGGCTCAAACATGGGTAGCAACCCACCATACATGGATTTGCCAGTAAATCCCTTCTCATCGTTCAAGAGTCAAATCATCTCATCTTTCTCATTCCTATCCCCAAGGTTATAATGCTCCAACAAATTCATAAGCCGGTCCATTTCCTCTATTTCCTAATCATTAAGATCCCTTCTAGGTTGGATATTCCAAGAGCAAAAACTTTTAGTTTTAATCATATGCTCCTTTATTGACCCCCATTTGCACTTTACCAGGGCATAGCAAGTCGGAAACAAGCTCACAAGGGAACCCCCACCATACCATTTGTCATGCCAAAACCTAACCCACTCACCATTGTTGATCCTAAAGCTGACAAACCTAAACAAAAGCTCTTCTTCGTTGCGAATACCCTTCCAAAGACTGCAACCCAAGGCCCCTGCTTGCGCCCTACAAGTCCAACCATAATGCTCCTCCCTGTACTTAGCGGCCACAATCCTCCTCCACAAAGCCCTCCTTTCTGTCCCAAACCTCCACAATCACTTGTTGAGAAGGGCCCTATTGACATTTAATAGGGATCTGATGCCCAACCCCCTTGAGCTAACAGACGACACACATTCTTCCAGCTCACGCAATGAATCTTCCTGTGGTCCTGGGTAGAGCCCCACAGGAAGTTCCTCTGGAACCTCTCAAGCTTCTTCATAACAGATTTGGGAACCTAAAAAAGCGATAAGAAATAGATGGGAGCACTTGCCAAGACACTCTTCAGCAGAACCAACTTCCCTCCTTTTGAGAGATGCTTTCCCTTCCAACTCGAGAGCTTACTCTCCATTTTTTCAATGACAAAATTCCAAATGACTGATGATGAAGCTTTAGCACCAAGAGGGAGACCAAGATAAGTAATCAATAAAGGGATCAATTCACAATCTAACACCTCGGCTAACCTCCCTGCTTTGGGAATCTCCCCAATAGGGCATATAGTTGATTTACTCTAGTTAACTTTCAACCCCGTGGTTCTCTCCATAATTGAGAGAATGCATCTCAGGTTTTCCACACTTTCCTGCTCTACCTTTATCATAAAGGTAGAGTCATCAGCAAATTGGATTAACGGAATTGTCGGCCCTATTCCATTAAGAGAAAATGTATGCACCAGACCCACATATTCAGCCTTGATCATCATTCTACCTAGAAGATTTGCCACCACAATGAACAAATAGGGCGATAACGGATCCCCTTGTCTGAGGCCCCTACTAGCTTTAAAAAAACCTTTCGGGTAACCATTCTCTATAACCAAGAAAGATGGAGAAGAAATACAAATCTTCATCCAATTTCGCCATTTTCTCCCAAAACCTGTTTGATCAAGAGCCCAATCCACATGCCCCCAGTTGATATGGTCATAAGCCTTCTCCATATCCACCTTGCATATCACCCCTGGCCATCCATCCTTAGCCATAACATCAATGTATTCATTTGCGATAAGGGAACAATCAGTCATTTGGCAACCTGAGAGAAAAACATGCTGAGATTTAGAAATAATTGTACCCAGAGAGGCCTTGAGTTGATTGGCCAGCGTCTTAGCTAACAATTTATACATACATCCCACCAAACTAATAAGCCTATAGTATTTAAGCTCAGAAGCCCCTTTCTTCTTAGGAATAAGCGTAAAAAAAGTTGCACTTAAGCTTTTGCACCAACTGTCTTAGCGTAGAACTCCGCAAACACTGCCATCACCTTTTCGCCCACCACCTCCCAGCAAACTTTCAGAAATTTGATTGGAAAACAATTCGGGTTAGGCACCTTTTTTTCTTCCATAGAATTAAGAGTGAAATGTACCTCCTCCTCCGAAAAAGGACTTTCTAGCCATTTGCTCATATCCCCACTTATATAGTCAAACTCAACCCCGAGTAAAGTCGGCCTCCTAGGAATAGGATCAGTGTAAAGGTCAACATAAAACTGCTCTACAAAGTTCCGAATTTGCTCTTGATCATAGACCCTTCTTCCCTCCAGTTTTAGCCTGGACATGGCATTGGAGGAAGATCTCCAACTTGCCATTTTGTGGAAGAATTTAGTATTGCGATCGCCTTCCTTGAGCCAGGAAACTCTAGATTTTTGCCTCCACGAAACTTCCTCCATTCCCAACAACTTGTGGTATTCATGTTCAGTCGTCATTTTCTCAATCCTTTCCGACTCCTCCAAATCACCCACCATCTTTTTTTGTGCAATTCTATATCATATAATAACATAAACTGTCACTTGAGTCACATTTGTTTCAGTGAAGAGATGCAGTGGAAAATATACCTCTGTTTGGCAGCAAGAGGAATAATTGGAAAAAGTGAGATATCGCAAAGCTAATTACCATTGGAGCTCTGGTGTATTAAGGGAAACCATGGAAAAGCCTCCTGTGAGTTTTTTTTTTCCAATGTGTGTGTGCATGTGTGTATGTGAAACACCTGAAATTTTTTAGAGAGAAAAAAATCTGAAGGCAAATTTGAGTATTTAATTCAAAAAAAATATATTTACAGATTTTTTTCTATGTCTAAAAACTTAAATTTAACTGACAGAAAAGTAATTAATGTGTCTCAACTGCTAATTATTAGTAGTGACTAAGCTGCTTCTGCATTTCATCCCTTTGAGCCTGAGGCTTAAGAATATGGAATTCTGAAAAAGTGTAGAAATAGTCATGCTAGATCATAAAAACAGCTTTTCAGTGTCACCCCAGACCCAGGGTTCCATGGCTAGATACTTGAGTAATCTTCAAATTTTGATCCATAAAGAAATTGATGGCAACATTATCAACTGACGGTATAAAGTACAGAAAAGGATCTTGTTTTCAGCATTTTTGTTCCAAATGTGTATTGTTTTTTGGGGTATCAGCCATGACTTTCAAGATCAAATCAAACTAGCAATTAGGGCAAGTGGCGGTGGTATTGGTGTCAAGTTCTTATGTGAACAAGAGAATGAGATGCTTCTGCTCAACATTCTGTTGCTTATGCATGCTATGTTAAAAAAATGCAAATATCACACATTAGTGATACTTGCGATATGCTATTTATATGAAGGCATGATGCCTTTCAATGGATTGGTCTCAGTTGATGATGAGTATTATATGTCTATACTCTTACAATTATATGTATTCTTTAATATGGTGAAAATAAGCTATTTCTACTATCTTTATTGGATACTAGAACTATGCATAATTTGGATCTTAATTCCTCATTGATGAAGAGAAGGCCTCAAGATCCCCAGCCACAGGCTCAGCATTCAGCCCATCATTTAATTTCCCCACCCTGATTGTACTGCTCATGTAGGTTTTCCATTTGGCTGTAGAGCTCATTGTGTGACTGAAAATTTTCTTTTCTGATTCCGAATGAAAGGATATGATTTAAAGAACTAGAAGAAATTAATTATCCCAAAAAAGAACTGGAAGAAATTTTGATTTGTGAAATTGATTTTAATGAGGGGAACCAGGCAATGGTGCAGAACAAGACTCAAACCCAACTTAGGCCCACTAGCCACCACATTGCACTAGCCCAGCCTTCTATACTGGGTCCATTTTCACATGCACAGGCCTAAGGTCTCATTGGAATCCTATTGATAGTTAACACGGAACCCATTGGAATCCTTATATATATATATATATATATATATATATATATATATATATATAGTATAACAATTAGATTGGTTACACAAGGTTAAGGTGATGGGAATTCAAGAATTAAGCTAAAAAGAACCAAGAATTCAATTCTTGAATGAAGGAAAGAAAAGAGAGGTGATTAAATCAAGAAAATAAAGAAAAGGGAAATGAAAATAGGTCTGGCCATGGGGCAGTAGAGGTACAAATAGGGACTATATTTCTTCTTTCTTTTTTTTAGAATTATTAAGGGTTTAGTGCTGCAAAAAATCCAACACAATGTATGGGCAAAGAAGGGGCTGCCGCAAGGGTCTAATAGGTTGGGTTTTAATCTTTAAGGGGGAAAACAAGGTAAGAGTATGGGGTAACGCAACCGCAGGGTATAAAGAGGTGTTAATGTTTTCTTGAAAAGAAAACTCAAGAAAGATGGGATCTTGGTGGGGCTGACAGCTAGGGTAGGGTTTCTTGGGTTTTCTTGGATGTGGTTGAAGGTACAAGGTAAAAGGAATGTTAGGATTAGGCTGGTTTCAATTTACAGCTTCAAGGACTCCAAGAATCTTTGAGTCTGGATGATTCTTGATTTCAAGAATTCCAAAATTGTGTAAGTCTTTAAAGAGAACAGGAAACAAATCCAAGGATAAAGAAGAAATAAGAAGGGGAGAAAGACAAGATAGAAGTAATTGTGTGAAATAAGAGAAGGAAGAAATCTTACCTTAAGCTGTGAGAGAGAAAGAGAGAGAGATAGGGCACCTCTTGTGGTCAACAAATCTCCAAAACAATTCTTTAATTCATAATAATCATTACGTTTACAATGTGGCCGATTGGCCTTTATAAAACCCCCCACAAATCCTAATATGATTAGGATTCCAAAGCTGCTTATAATTATTAAAAAAAAAAAATGAAAATACCCCCTATTCCGTGATGTACGATCAACCCATTACATACCTTAAAAATTAAAGAAAAACACCATTAACTCCTAATAATTGCCTCTAACCACTTCCCCTTGGCATTAAAGCCTTATTACATTGATTTTCCCTACTAAAACCCAAGAAAAAAAGCAAATAAACACTACTAATTTGTGTGGACTGCAATCTTTCTCCATGGCTTAGCCTTAACAAGGCTTCCAAAGTATTAAATAAGTTCCATCCAATGAAGTGTTGCCGCATAAATTCCCCCATTTCTTAGAAAATTCAACCCCGTTGAGTTTGGAGGGGGGTCCAAGAATTCCTGCCCCATCATGTGGTGCAAGCTGCAATGGGAAAGAGGAAATCTTCTTCTTCTTGGGTTTTAATGGAATTATCTTCTGCATATCAAACATAGGATGTATAAGTCCTATAAACCCATTATTTTCTCTTTCTCTAACTTCCTCTTCCTCTAATGCCTTTGCCTCTAGGATCATTTCTGTGCTCAGCTCATAAACCTCCTCGTCTATGTCATTCTCCTTTGTAGGCTTCTTTTCTACAAGCCTCCTGATTTTGCTAGGGCATTGAGATTTGTGATGTCCATATCCCTTGCGATTGAAACATTGATCCATCCTAGGCTTGGTTAATGAATTCTTTGAGCCTCTGGATCGTGATGGTAAGATTTGGCATGATGTCCTGAGTGGTGAAGAAGTCTTGGCCTGATGCTGAAATCTGCTAGGCTGCTTACTCGAAGACCCACTGACCACTACCCCTCTGGAAAATTGTCTCTACATAGGTTTTCTTATATATCCTAAGGTTGTCTTCAATCTGATAAGCCTCCTGGACAACCTCATTAACTGAAGGATAGTACTGGAAACATAGCTGCAAGATCTACGGATGTGGACTCTGCCTGTACATGGACACTAGGATCTCATTTATCCATCTAAAGTCTGCTCGGGTAGCGAAATGTTGGAACTGGCTACTGCACTCTCCAACGCTCGAATTGTCTTACTTGAGCTAAGTCAGCTGAATGTGTGTCCTCTACTTGTAATTCCTTGGAGCAAACATTTTCCTCATATCTACTTTCATTTTGCCCCATGTTGTAATGTCACTATTGCTGGACTTGGAATGACTCTTTTTTATAGGTGTTCCACCATATCCTAGCTGTCCCCATTAATTTTGCTTCTGTAAATTGAAGTTTGCGTCTTTCTGGTACCTTATTCCATTTAAAAAAGGCCTTCACATGATGTTTCCAATCAAGGAAGACCTCTACACTTTGCTCGCCATTGAAATCTAGCACATCAACCTTGACGTGTCTATCAACCTCATGAGGTACAACACTTGGCTGATTCACAACCTTGTGATTCTACTTTCCAAGTATGTATCACCTCATGTTGTACCGTATGAGAGGAATCCTGCACTATAATCTGAACCTGTGGAGCTGAGTTAGACGAACCATCCACTCGAATTGGTTCCTTTTCTTTCATCTGCATTGCCATAAACCTTTCCATTTGAGCTTCCATGGCCTTCTCAATATAGGCTTGCATATCATTGAATTTAGCCTCTAAATTCGCTTTAAGCCTATTCATGCAAGTGGTCAACTCTGCTTTGGTGGACTCCAATTCACAAGTCTGTTTCTTAACCTCAACTGCCAAATCATTGTTACTAACCCCTACCATGGTGTTTAAGCTTCCTTCGAAAATTCTAGGGTCTTGGGAAATCCCTAAAATTGATGCAAAAAGGGTTTAAGGGCTGTCTAACTATTTTAGGGTGTGCCCTAAAATGATTTAGAAGCCTTAAATTAATTTGGGGCACTTTTGAAGGAGTCCTAAAATAGTGAATATCCAAATATTGCGGATTTTGGAATCGGAGACTTAAGAATAAGGAAGAAGTTAGGCTATTGTTGGGTAGCGCTAAAGTAATGGAAAGGGCCCCAAAAGGCTTTAAGGTCATAAGAGAAGAATCGAATGATGTCCTTGCACAAACCAAGGCTCTTTGGGAAAAACCTCAAAAGAATTTAGGGTAGTCCCTAAATTAATTTGACACTTTAGAAAGAAGGAAGACAAGAATAATATGCTTTAGGAACAAATGAGGAATCAATTAGGCTTTTGACCTAGGATCCCAACTAGAATGGAAATTACTTGGAAACTTGGTTTTGATACCAAATTTGATGTGGGATGCCAATTAGATTGGTTCCACAAGGTTAAGAAGGTGATGGGAATTCAAGAATTAAGCTAAAAAGAACCAAGAATTCAATTCTTAAAGGAAGGAAAGAAAAGAGAGGTGATTAAATTAAGAAAATAAAAAAAATGAGAATGAAAATAGGTCTGGCCGTGGGGTGGTAGAGATGCAAATAGGGACTGTTTTTCTTCATCTTCTTTTTTAGAATTATTAAGGGTTTAGTGCTGCAGAAAATCCAGCACAATGTATGGGCAAAGAAGGGGCTGCCGCAAGGGTCTAGTAGGTTGGGTTTTAATCTTTGAAGGCGGAAAACATGGTAAGGGTATTGGGTAAGGCAACCACAGGGTATAAAGATGTGTTCTTAATATTTTCTTGAAAAGTAAACTCAAGAAAGATGGGATCTTGGTGGGGCCAACAGCTAGGGTAGGGTTTTTTGGGTTTTCTTGGATGTGGTTGAAGGTAGTAAATAAAAGGAATGGTAGGATTAGGCTGGTTTCAATTTACAGTTTCAAGAACTCCAAGAATCTTTGAGTCTTGATGATTCTTGATTTCAAGAATCCCAAAACTGTGTAAGTTTTTAAAGAGAAGGAATTGTGTGACGTAAGAGAAGAGAAGGAAGAAGGCTTACTTAAGCCGTGAGAGAGATAAGGCACCACTCGTGGGCAGCAAATCTCCAAAGCAATTCTTTAATTCATAATAACCAACACCTTTACACTGTGGCTGATTGGCCTTTATAAAGCCTCCTACAAATACTAGTATGATTAGGATTCCAAAACTGCCCATAATTATTTAAAAAAAAAAAAACTGACTAAATTACCCCCTATTTTGTGCTGTACGATCAGCCCATTCCATAGCTTAAAATTAAAAAAAAAAACTCCATTAACAACTAATAATTGCATCTAACCCCTTCCCCATGGCATTAAAGCCTTATTACATTGACTTTCCCTACTAAACTCAAGAAAAAAAGCAAATAAACACTACTAATTTGCGTGGACTGCAATCTATCTCCATGGCCTTGCCTTGTTTTGACTTGAGGCTTCCAAAGTGGGTAATTAAGCTCCATCCAATGAAGTACTACCGCATCAAGCATCCTGCTCAATTTTTGTTTCCCTCAATTAATTCAACAACAACAACAACAACAACAACAACAACAAACGGCTTTATCTCAAGTATTTGGAGTCGGCTACATGAATCCTGTTCTGCCATTCTTCTCTGTTTAGGGCCATATCTGTTGTTAAATTACAAGCTTCCATGTCCCTCCTTTCTACCTCCACCCAGGTCAATTTTGGCCTTCCTCTAGTCCTTCTAGCATCTTCAACTTGTATTGTCTCACTCCACCTCACTGGTGCAGTCAT
>JAOXJP010000016.1:2311211-2327036 GCA_025762735.1 Platanus orientalis
TCCATATCCAATAATCTCCACACCCATCACTCCCCACATATTCCCACATCAGCCGGCCTCCTTTCCATACAGTTTCCTTGATTTCTTTCACCTTCAAACATCTCCACATGCCCTCCATATAAATCGGCTGAAGCAAAATGCCCTCCCCTCTTCGAAAATTTCATAACAAGTCACCTATAGTTGCTGCCCAAAATTTCCAGCAAGCCTCTTGGCTTGATTTTGAAGTTTTATAGAGGGATGCCTACCCTACCCCCTGCGGCTACCCTAGGATGTCTCTCCTAAGAGTTTTGGCTTCACAAAATTCAAAACCCATGTTCATGGAGATTTCGGCCAGCCTAGATTTCTTTACTTCTTTAAGATTTTGAAAATCCTCTACTTTCTCATAGCCGGATAAGCAAGAGTTTATAGACATGGTACTGGCCACTCATAAGGGGTGCTTACTTGATTGAAGATTGAAGGAAATTAGTGGATTGGAATAAGCAATTTTCTGCTAGGTATATATTGTGCACTTTAAGTGTTTGACAAAAGGCATAAGTGAGGTCTACAGCCCATACTACATCACCTTTCCTCACCCGGAAAATACACTAACGAAAGGACTTAGCTTTTTCTTTATAAATATCTTTCCACATACGTGAACCATAAGGACCCACCGGTTGCTTGGTACTCCATCCCGTTCCATGATCTTTGTACTTAGCCTCAATCACTTTTCTCCAAAGGGTATTTGGCTCTTCACCGTACCTCCATAGCCACTTGGCTAAAAGAGCCCGATTCATTTCCTTGAGTGCCCAGATTCCTAAATTGCCATTTTCAAAAGAATGGCTAATCATCTATGGCGGATGTTCTTTCTCCATCTCCACAAGGGCTAAATTGGAAATTACCTTTCCATAGAGAGTTGTTTGAATGGGAAGTTGAACTAGTGTCAAATCTTTTCTATAGTCTGAATGGAATCTACATCTCAAACGTAATCCTGAATAAAAGAGTTTGGACTCTTGAATCCTCTGGAAAATTCTCTTCAAAGTCATTCCTAATGTCGCTTTTAAATGTTTCTTATCATTCTTATCCATTTCCAATTAAGAGGATATGGTCGTCTCAGGTGCCCCGAAGAGTTAAAAGCATTTGATTGGATTGCTTATCTTAAGAGAATCAATACTTTGGACATGCTACAAAGGAGAAGACCATCCATGGTTCTATCCCCAAATTGGTGTGTACTATGCACAGGACCAATAGTGAATCAACAAATCATATCTTCAGCCATTGTGTATTTGCTAGAAGCATATGGGACTACTTCTTGAGAAGCCTACATTGCTCTTGGGTTATGCCAAAAAACATCATGGAACTATTATCTCAAAGGCAGGGTTGGGGTTTAAGCTTTGGCAGGAAAATCTTTTGAGAATGTTTGATTCATGGTATATTATGGGGCATATGGAAAGAGAGAAATAGCTGGATCTTTAAAGGAAGAAATAAAGAGCATCGAGACCTACTTTCCCAGGTTTGCAAGCCAATGGGTCAGGGGGATTGGGTATTCGCTCAATCAAGAAGTTGAATAAAGCTCTTCTTGGGAAATGGCTATGGAGGTTCTCTAATGAGCAAGATTGCTTGTGGCGTAAAATTATTGCTACCAAGTATGAAACTTGTGAGATGGGTTGGGAAAGTAATATCCCAAGAGGGACCTACGGTACTGGGGTTTGGAATGGGATTTCCAAAGTGTCAGAGGCTTTTGGGAATCTTGTGGGTAAAGGGGATTGGGTGCGGTTTTGGAAGGATATTTGGTGTGGTGTGGTGACCTTGAAGGAGGCATTTCCCTCTTTCAATGACAATGTAAGTTGGCATCTTCACCTCAGGAGAAATTTGGATGATTGGGAGATTGGGGAGGCTATTATTCTTATGGAAGTGTTAGAAGGCTTGAAGTGAAACATTGGGGAGGAGGATCAACGGGTGTGGAGGGGTGATAAAAGTGGAGTCTTCTCAGTCTCGTCTTTTTACTAAGTGTTGGTTCATAATCCTTAAGCTAGTTGTCTCACTGATTTTCTTTGGAAATCCAAAGTTCCATCAAAGGTGGCATTCTTTATGTGGGTGATGTTTCATGGAACCCCCCCCCCCCAAAGATCTCCTCAATGCCGAAAGAATCCCGTTTGTTAACAAATGTTGCTTTTGTCTCTAAGAGGAGGAATCCTGTGACCATCTATTTTTTGCATTGTGTGTTCGCTTTCAAGGTGTGGGGCCAATGTTTGCAGAGATTCAAGAGGTGTTGATGTATAATGGGTTTGAAAACCCTCTTAGGAATTTAATCAAACAGTTAGAATAGGTTTCAACAAAAGGGTTGAATGGGTTTCAAATAAACTAATGAATTGAGAGGGAAGCAAAGAGGGTTTGATAAGGGCTTTATTAGTGGATTAATTAATGGGATATAGGGATTGAGACCTACCAATTGAAGAAAGGATTTATGATGGATTCAATGGCTGGCCGTGTGGAAGATATGGAGGTGTGTTTTGATTTTAATCAAAACCTAGATGAGGTATGGAGGAGTTATGGTTGCCGCATGGTATGTAGAAGGGAGGGGAACATGTGGTTTTAATTTTTTGGGTCAAACACATCTTTGGTTGAGGAGTTATGGAGGGATGATTATGGAGAATTTTGGGAAAAAAGTCAGGTATAAAGAAAGAAAAGGAAAGAGAAGAAGAAGAAATAGAGAGGAAGAAGAAGATAAGAAATGAATTCAATTCTATGAGCAATTCCATCCCTTACTTTAGTAATCCCACATAGAGCTTCAACGTAGATGAGCCATTGAAAGGAAGAGAACACCACCAAAATTGTGTAAGTCTCCAAAAGCTTAAAACTTCAATTTTTCTTCCCCTCTGAAATTAAAGAAGTGGGTTTAATTTATAACCCACTATCTTAGGGTTACATCAATGACCTAATACTAATGGATTCTAATGTGCCTTATTACATGAAATAAAAGAAATAAAAAAAAAAAAACTAAACTATGGCCCTAATATGGGCTGCTCGACCAGTCCAATAAACCCACTAGTTTGGGCTTTATAACGTAACCCAAAACAATAATATAAATACTCTATGTCCTAAATGTAAACAAAACATAAAAGACTCTTATTGGATCCAAATTGTAGCCAACAAAAGACACTAAACCAAGTCCAGATAACATAAAATATAACTCAATCGCCAAAACATGTGGGGTCCACACACCTACTCGAACCAAAGGGGCAACACAGTGGGCCGCTTCCTACAATAATGAAGCCGATAAGGCTGCATAGGACTGATGTCCTTATCACACATTGCATGCATTGCTAAAAAAATCATATTATAACTTAATCAATATTAGAATGTGTTGTGAAATGTTGGAAGCCTTTCAATTACTAAAGGAGTATAAATTGTATGGTTCATAAAGAGTTTTCAGTATATTTCTTTTTGTTTTATGTTTTATTTTTGGATGTCTTTTCTCTTTTTATGATTTCATAGTGACACTATTGTGAAGGCTTCTTGGAGAAGAATGCAACCATATGGGTACCCTTGTAGTCATAAAGTCATATATCTCTATGTAAAAAATAAAAGAATAATCTTGCAGTCATATATGAGGGAGAGCTATTTAGTTGAGAAAATATTCAATTCACATATGGGAAAAGGGAAAGAGAAGAAAAACCCTTCTTGTGGTTTTATTTTGTAAGTTTATTTTTCTTGCACAAGCACAACCATCTTAAGCGGTTCATGGTGATGCACCCAGCTCAAATGATTTTCAAGAAAAGCAGTTAGTCTGAACAATTCAATCCATTATGTGTGGCTTTAGTAAATTCTTAAACCGATTAGAAGAAGAACCCATGTTCCTGGTTGAATGGTTCTAATGGTTGGGATGGCCTGCAGTTTTAAACATGCTAGAATATCCATAGAATGTGCATATCAATAAATAATGATAAAAAATGTCAATGTCAATGTCAATGAATGGGTGAGATTACTATTCTCAATCACCATCCCAATCAATATTCTAAATCATAGATGCAGGGAAGCTTGGTACAAGGTGGTAAGCTTGGTTGGGAAGTTGATTCAATTTTGCTTCCTTTAGTAGTGGGAAGCGCACTTCCTGTTTTGGAAAGCATGATGAAGTGTTTGGGAAAGTGAGTGAAAACATCCAGAGAATCAATTTGGAAACAATCCAAGAAGATAAATTTTATTTTATTTAATGTAAATTCTATGATATTGTCATTGAATAAAATATTTCCTAAGGGATGTAGTATTTTGATTTTTTAGTAAAAAAAGACTTGTTATTGATTTTATTGTTTATATTATTATATTCCAATTTAATAAAAAATATTCAAATCCAATGGTTTTTATTATTATTTTTTCATAGTAATTGTAAGATGCCTAGTTATCTACTAAAAAAAAAAGAAAGAGAGATGCCTAGGTATCTACCAAAAATCTTATGTAAGGTAAAATCTAAGGCTATTGAATCATATTATTAACAAATGTGGTTTGTATATTGATTTATATGGCATGATTCTATGTTACTTGTATAGTATAGTTTTTAGGTTTGTTTATTATTTTATTGAGTTTATTTACTTTTATTGTATTATATTGTAGTATTGAAGTTGTATTTATTGATTGTAGCTTATTGTTATTTACTTCCTATTAGTAATCGACTAGTGTAGTTGTACTTATTGGTTGTAGACTTATTGTTATTTACTTCCTATCTATAATCACTTATTCACCTATTATTTTCGTTTCATTTCCTAGTCATTATATATAATTAGATGTTACTTCTAAATTGCACTTTACTCGCTTCATAATTGCTTCCTATTTGTTCTCTAGACGCTTTTTGATTGTTTCTCGCTTCTTTCTTCCTAATTACTTGCTTCCTAATTGTTTATTATTTTATTGAGTTTATTTACTTTTATTGTATTGTATTGTAGTAGTGAAGTTGTATTTATTGATTGTAACTTATTATTCATTAAATAGGAAAACAATGTAATTCCAATAATTGCAAACAAGTCTCTATTAATATATTACATTTGGAACCCTTGAGAATGCACTCCTAGTGGATTATAGTAAAACCTTTAGACTCAAATACAATTCAATTGTATAAACAATTGCTCTCTAGCATTTTCCTCAATTTCTTCATTTTTTTTCTCCTTTGTGTACTTTCCTCTTTCTTATCTTATCAAATTGTATAAACAATAGCGCTCTAGCATTTTCCTCAATTTCTTCATTTTTTTTCTCTTTTGTGTACTTTCCTCTTTCTTATCTTATCAAAGAAATATGGTTTGTTCATTAAAAAAAAATGTATAAGCAATAGTATTTTCTAAAAGAATATTTTTAAAAATAAATATTTATAAGAATCTTTTTGTAAATATATTTTAAACCATATGATAAACTTTATAGACAACCATCAAATTTGGAATTTCTGTTCAGGCAAACTGTAATATCAGAAGCTAGCCTCTTTGTTTTTTTGGGGCTGGCCGATTCTGGCCTGGGGATGCCTTATCTCCTTTAATGAAATCTTTTTGCTTATATATATAATCCCCTTGGGATCAGGGTAATGGATTTCTTATTGAGCATTCATACATTTACAAGCAATATAAATTACCCAAAGCTCATGACTTTACCTGATGGGCATTACTAGTTGGCAAATCAAAACAATAAACAAAGTACAACTAGGATATACAAGCCTTTCAAGTCTTAGGACAATGTAGAATCTTCAAAGTGATAAATGTACTACCCTTGATAGTATTCTAATTCATGTATTGTCTCCATGGGATCTAGTTCAGTTGATTTAATTATACACCCACATGCAAGCTGAAAGTCAACTGCTACAATAATTGAGATATCATTACCCTAGCATATAGCAAGCTAACATGTGCCAACCATGTAGGTGCAATACCCTATCTCATCCTCATTTGTGAACATTTTAGTTCTTCTAGAATTGAATAACTAGATCTCTTGCGTACCTCTAATATCCTATTCAGTTACCTGAGGACATCTTATCCCATCTCATGTAATAATAACCACCAACCCCACAATGATTATCATGCATAAAGAAATTTCATTTACCAATTAAATTAATTCTTCAATAAATGATAAATAAATAAATGATTCATGTCTTTTGTTAAAATGCTGGAATATGTTTAATGGAACATAACTAAAATGCGGAGCTGGATAATTTTCCTTCATTGTTAGGAAAATTAAAGAAACATCCCAAGGATTAATCAAAGAATAAATAGTAGTTGATGTTTTATACTTTACCAATATGCACTAGATGGAGTGTGGGACAATCAATTACCACTATTGAAGGCTTTAAGGATGGAATTTGCTTGGTATTCATTGTACCCATTATGTGGTAAATCTAGCAACTTATTTGATGTAGGATGTAAGTTCTGATACCATGTAGCACACTATAGATGATATCATAAGTGACTTGGGATATCCCAAGAGGTGCAAATAATTGTTAGAATAAAAGTGTAGAAACAAAATAGTTCAAGCATCTAATTTAGCACAATTAAGTAATCACAAAACTAGGGAAAATAGGCAAAATAATAACAAAAATAGAGTTTTGAAGAAATTAGAATGAAAAGAAGAAAAGAAAGAAAAAGACCCAAAAGGGTATTTCTGTAATTTTGAACAAAAAGTCCGAAAATTACCAAAAGTCCCTCATAACTTATTAGAAATTTCTGAAAATTTTAGGGTAGATTCTGATGTGTTTAAGGGTTTCTACTGTTAAAATTTCATGATATTTGGATATGATTTGGTAATCATAAAATTTTAGAAGCTTGCAAAGAATTTTTTAATGGAAATCAGCAAAAGAAAAAAAAAAAGAAAGATTTTTTAATAGAGTTTTATGAGATTAGAAAGGAATCTTTGAATTTTAAGGGAGAAGGAGAGTAAGACTGGAGGATAAACAGAAAGAGGGAAAGAGAAGAGGTTAAGAGAAAGATAAGAGATATACCTTGAAGAAGAGAGGGAGGGTGAGAAGACCTCACGAGTGCACCTTGGTGCTACAACCCACGATGAGCTAGAGAAGGGAGCCTAGGAGATGGTGTCACCCTATGTGGAAAGGAGAAAGAACCAGTCCATGGCTCCCTTAGGAGACCACCCAATAACACACTTTGTTTAGTCAATCTTCACAGATTTTATTGAATGACTTTGGTGCCTTTAAATAGACTTACAAGCTTTGAAAAATAAAAAGTATAAAATTAGAAACTTTCCAACACCCAAACTTGTACACTAAGACTTACTAAAAGTACATTTTCTAAAACGGACACTTCCTAAATATTCAAAATTTGTTGTACAAGTTTTCCTAAATATAATAATTGTTAAAATCCAAAATTTCTTAATTCTAAAGTTGCTAAAAAACATGGAGATACCCAAGCTGTCAACCAGCCACATTGTGGGGCCCATTATGTTACTCTAATTTAATTTTCGTCACTTACTGATGTCCCTCTAGTCATTTGGTCATAACTTGCCCAAATCATTACGGATTTACACAATCTTGGTCTTGTTAGATAGATATCTGTTACTGAATAACCTCTAAAAAAAAATAATAAATAAATAAATAAAATAAAAAACTGAATAACCTCTCTAATGACACCAAAATCAAGCCAAAAGGAAAAATTTTGACCCTTGAAAAGTTGGTCTAAAAGTAAGTGACGAGATTACAACTCAAAACCCCCCAATAATCTGACCTAACCATGACACTATTGGTCTTATTACAAAATTACTCACCCCTAAATAATTCTAATCAACCCCACATAATATGTAAATTTAAATCTGGCCCTCTTATGTGCGGGTACATACATAAGTTGCATTATGTTGTCGGCATCATTATTGGTGGAGTTTGAAAGGTGTGCTAGACCAGATACATTTTAGAAGGAATAGGACCATGACTATAATGACACCCTTGGGGTTCCTTGTAATTATAATCTCTAGTGATCTGTCTTGAGGAAGGAAGGCTGCCCGGCCCTCGAACTATAGGTGAATGATGGATGATTTGATTGGTAATGGAATGTTTTCTAGTTCTGGAGGGCCTGGAGCTCATCAAAGGTCGGCATCACATTTGTGCCTAGATACAGGTAAGGACATCTTATCTTGAATCCAGTTTTTATTTTTATTTTTTATGAAGGAAACATTTATATTAAAAAGAAACCAAAGCAGGAGAGGAACATATATCCAACATTAGGAAGGACTCAAGCCAATCAGGAGGCCGATCCTTCTAGGAAGAAGATAGGGAGAGACCTCTTGGGGCCACCACATGAGCAACCATGTTGGCAGACCTCCTAACCCAAGAGAGGGAAACTACATCAAAAAGAGATAGTAGATTTTTACAGTCCATAAGCAAGCCTTGAACTTTCCATAGGCCAGAGCTCCACATCACTCGCTAGAAAGGAAAAAAACATTTTTGCAGTTGCCCTCTAAAACAATACTACTTAGCCCAAGATCAGTAGTATTGTTTTAGAGGGCGACTGCAAAAATGTTTTCTTTTCTAGCGAGTGATGTGGCGCTTGGGCCTTTGAATCCAATTTAACAGTGAACATTTCTTAAATTTAGATTGTCAGAAGGAATAAAAAATGGTTCTAATCACAAAAATTCTTTGTAATTTTGGGATTCACATATTTGTATATGCACCTAATTGAGATGGATTTGTATTTCTAGGAAGAGGTCTTAAACAATTCCTGTACTTCCAGAGATGAAGTCTTGCTAGTTGGGGGCTAGAATACCTTTTAGTTAGGTAGCATCTAGCTGAGAAGTTGATCAAATTACAGTATGGTAGATTTAGAAGGGAGAAAACCATCCAATACAGAGAGGTCTAGAAATGTAGGATTAGGATAGCATTTTAGGTCATCTCATCTAACTGAGAAGTTAATCAGTTCACCATTTTGGTAGATTTAGGAAAGAGAAAAACATTCAATATGAAGAAGTATAGGGGGAGTTTGAGAAAGAGAGCATGGAGAGGTCTTGATCTTGAGAATAACAAAAAACTTTGAACAATTGACTGATAAAAAAAATGAAATTGCTTTTGAAAGGAATAAAGAAATGGGGCAAAATGTTGAATTAGCATGGTCTATGAGAGACCGAACAAAGAAAGAGAATCAAAATTATCTTCAATTGCAGGTAAGGAACCCTCCCCCCTCTGCCCCTTCCCACCCCCAATCCTTTCTATTTTTGACAAGATGGATTATTATGGTAGGATTGAAGATTTAACTTAGGACCTGCTTTTATTTAAAAGGTACCATGTGCTCTACTGAAATGGGAACTAATTGAATTGAGCGGTATATTTATTAAAATTGTCTATTTTTTTAATTGACGAGCAAGTGTAATATTTTGACTTTAGGTTATGTTGTAGGGATTGAGCTACTTGATAAGGGAAGCTTTGATAATTCATTATTATTATTATTTAATTTATCGGATAGTCATTTCTTTCTTTAATGAAATGAAAGAGTGGATTTTGTTGAAAAATGAAGATAATAAAAGGAATATATGAGATTGGGACTTGGTTTTGCTGGACTCTTAAAAATAAAGGAAGAATGGATTTGGAGATTTTTTCAGAAGGCCACCAACTTTAGATGGTGACTGCCAGCATAAAAACTTCTATTAAAGAATTGATGGTTCTATTACGTACACTAGGCAGTCTCATTGCAATGAGATGTTTTTATGGAACAACGTTGACTGCCTATGTCATAGATGTGCATGTAAAGGAACATAAGCACTTTGCTGTCTCTCATCTTTTTTTCCTTTTTTTTTTCAAAAAAATTCAGTACCGAATCTCTAATATGTATCAATCCAAGATGTGTCTTCAAGGATTGTTATGTGATCTGTGGGTTCCCTATTCATTTTCTGCAGCCTTACCTTCATGAATCTCGGCACCAGCATGCTATGAGAAGGGAAAGGGGTTGTGGAGGTCGTTTTCTCACGAAGAAACTTGATAGTAATGCTGCTAAGCCCACACTTGAAAAGAGCACAGGTTCTGGTGCATCTCCCTGTACACAGACAGCAAGTTTGTCGGGTTCTGAACCCTTTCCTTCCAACCATACTGCTAACCTCGACTCCAATAATCAGAAAGAAGGGCTACATACCTTCTCCAATGGTAATGGATGCTACCAACATCATCAAGGTTTCTCATTGTCAAAATTTCATCCACACTCGGAGGAGAGGGGGGAGGAAGGAGATTGCTCAGGCCAGCTGCGGGGAAGCATCACTGTGAATCAGGCCCCAAACAGGGCCGTCGCCATTCAATGAAAGCCCCTTGCATGGGGTCGAAGGGTCTCTCCAGCATCGCTCTATTCTGCCCCATTGCTATCTTTCAAACTGGTTTAGTGGTTTTGTCGCATGCATCTTTGTAGGTGTAACTGTTGAGAGACTTCCCTCACATGTGGCACCTGGGACCTACCATTGGGAAAGGCGATGCCAGAGGGCATGAGGCCCCAGAGAGGGAGAGGAACCCTGATTATTTGGTGTTTCTCAGGCAATTCATTCTTGGCTTGGTGTTGTGTTTGCTGGGGGGAGAAGCGGGAGAGGGGAGACATGGTGGGCTCCTGACTTTCTTAGCCTACTAATGCCTCTATTCTTCCCCTTTTCTTTCTCCCCGCTTTTCTCCTGTACAAAGTAAGTAATGCAGTAGAATTGAGTAAAAATGTGAAGGATATTAAGGAACAAGCACTCCTAATTTCTTTTTTAATAGCATTTTGGTGTGAGCATTTCAGACTGTCAAACATCATCCATGTAAAAACCACTTTGATTACTAGAGCCTTCACCTTCTTAGCTTCTTACCTTCATGTATGTCATGTTAGCGAGCCTAATAATTGTCTGATTCACTAGTGTATTTTAAATGGAATTCAGAACACCTGCAGCTTTATTGGTTCACTACTTGAATGTATATGCTACTGTATGCAATGGCGAAATTGCCTTGGGTAACACTTATTTGCTCGTGGCTATGGTAGTTTTGTTGAAATAATGGATCAGGTTTATATTAGTCACTAAGCCAGCTGGTTCGACTAATCCTATGGTACTTGTTGCAGCTCACTCAAACGATGGTCCACTGCCGTGCAGGTCAGGAATGCAACCACTCAGAACTACGTTGGTACACAGAAAACAGATTTTATGGGGGGATGATGGTGACCATCCATTCAAGCATGTCTCTCTGGTTGGTCACGGACGAAGAAGAATGGATGGTTAAGATCATCCAGAGGGATTGATTCTTGGCTTTGGACGTCTTGAATTTAATCCCCATGTACGTTAGTACTTATTGAAAGTGAAAGGTGCACATGTTTCAGAAACCTGAGGGACACTGGAGAACCCCTCCAGCTCGAAAGCCAGGACATGTTCTGTTGAACAGAAAGATAAGAGGGGTCCACTGGAACTGAAGTTTCTCGTATTCCCCTTGCACCCCATTTGGGGCCCCCCATACTACGTGAAGGGGGAAGAAGGGGAAATCAACTGGCCTGAAATCACCCCCCCTTCCCTCCCTCAAGGGCCACTCAGAGGGGGGATCAACTCTCTTTTTGGGATGTCACATCACCTCCAAAAAGTGGTGCTCACTACTGCTCAGCTCAAGTTCACACAGTGTAACAGTAAAAAAGCCAAAAAACCCACATGGGAAAAAGCTTGGCATCCTTGGAAAAATACAAATCTCATAAAGTCCTCTTCCCTCGTCTCTTAACTTCCCTTGACAAGTGGCGGCAAGTTTTATTGGCCGACATGGGCAAAGGATAAATAAAAGATCATCTCTGCATGTGAGGGCGGTGGCTCCATATCAGTGACATCTCCAAAAGTGAATTGATTCCTCCCCTTCTGCCAGCAGTGACTGATGGGCTCCAGGGTGGTTCACATCCTATGACCTGTTCAACGGCTGTGCCAACAACTATACTAAAACTGGTCTGGTGGGATAATTATTGTCAACTTTTAGGTGATTTTGTTAACACTTAAGGCTTTGTCTATTTGCAATGAAGATGTAATTCAAGGGTTGAAGTTGTCATTCAAAGGTCCATCTGAATGAGTGCATTTGAAAGAGAAATGGGAAAACGTTGATGACAGCATAACCTAACTGCTTACTTTGACCTAGTTCCTATCTTCCGAAATTAGGTGTCATTGTCTACAATTTTGTTTGATTTCCTTCATGCCTGTCCTTCATTTGTTAGAGTTTGAATTAACAGGCTCCCAATTTTTATTTTTTTTCATTCAAACTCAAAGCTTTGCTCCATAATCAACACCATACATTGACTATTAAACAACCCATTAGATAAGTTGTGGTTGTGTTTTCCAAGTCTTCATTCCTTTCAATGCTTGAATATTCACAAGAAATGGTCTCATTTTTTCGTCAACTATATGCAAAAACCCAAAACTTAAGTGGGTAACCTCAATATCTCTCTTTGATTGTTTCTAAAAAGCAAATGTTCAAGAGATTGAATACTGTTCTCACTCTTCTACAGCTTTAAAGAAAAAAAAAAAGGTAGCCAGTTTATTTCTGTTCCAGGCAACAAATAATAAAGAATATGAGGAAACCGGTTCTTTTCACCATGAATCAGAGTACAACTGGCAATGCATAAGATAGTCTTCCAGATTTTTGGATTATAATAACTAGAGCTTTAAAATCATTCCTCTAAGATAAAAACCCAAAATTGAGAAACCAGAGTTAGTCCTAAGTAGTCAACCAGCTCAATTCACATAATATGCTGGATTCTGAAGTTGTTTGATCCCATTAAAACCATCTACAAACGGATCTATGGCATACATGTTAAGTCCTCTTGTCCGGCCTGGGGCACCTCCTTTGAGTGAAGATACATCAAGCACAAACCTACCAGCCGGAAAACATAGAATGAGAACTTAATTAATATGTTGCACCCTCATTGCGAATCTAATTGAACATCGAACAAGTACGTCAAATACTTACATGTTCTTTGATTCTTTTCCTAGTTCAGCAGTTCCGCATTTTATCAGGACCTTCTGATCCGTCTTTGACATTGATAGGTCAGTCTTTGGAGCTGAATGACATGTTTCTATGTCTCAGTAACTTTTATTTTCAGAGGGGAGGGATAGGGCTAGCATGTGGAGTAAGGAATAAAAAATCAGAGAACGAAAGTCTCCTGGGGCCTAACACGAGAGACTACTTACATGATTGATAGGTGGCCTCAATGCTCCCATCGAGATTCAAGAGTTTCTACATTATATTAGGACACGTATTCAGTACCCCAAATCTCTCTGCCAGGACGGCATAAACAAATCTAAAGACAAACAAGCAGATGTTAAGTGGAGGAACAAGAAGCACCTTAAGATTCTCATAACATGTTTCAAGGTCATCGTTTATCAAGATATGATCAAAAAGATCTGAAGATTTTCCTTGCTCGAGTTCCATTTTAGCATTCCGCAGCCTCTTTTGGACTTGTTCTTCTGTTTCAGTTCCCCTGCCCACAGAAACAAGGGTGTCAACTATATTGGCTCCAAATAAAATTCTTGGATGTTCAGATTTTAACTAACCGTGCACGAAGTCGCTTCTCAAGCTCCTCAAATGATGGTGGACAGATAAAGATAAAAATTGCTTCAAGCGAACAACCCCTCACGGACCTGGCACCTTGAACATCTATGTCGAGTATGCATCTCTACAATGAAACAAATCAATCATATCAAATTTGCCAAAGATATAAACCATTTCAACAAATCATTGTTCATAGATAGGTGAAAAGAAACTCTATGCTGAAAGTAGAGAGCCCAAACCATGGCACAAACGGTCATTAGTATGGATCATCCTAGCAATTGGATAGAAGTCACAAACCAAACAAATGCCCAAACCATTATGGGCTACAGCTTATCCAAGGTGTGTAAACTATTTACACAGTCAAATGACAACACACATAATACTCAAATTTCTTTTACCTTTCCTGCATCTGCTACGACCTCAACTGCTTTAATACTGGTTCCATAGAGATTTCCATGAACTGATGCAAACTCAAGAAACTTCCCATCTTGTATCTCCTTCTCCATTACGGTTCTTTCAGTGAAGTGGTAATGAACTCCATCCTTTTCCTTCTCCCTGGGAGGCCTAGTTGTGTGGCTCACAGAGAATCCAAACATGGATGGGAATTCCTTCATCAGTTTGGATATCAGAGTCCCCTTACCCACTCCAGAGGGACCACTAATAACTATTGGCATAGGACTTTCACCTTTAACCCCTTTACTCCAAGCAACCACTTCAGTTCCCAAGATCTTCTTCTGTTCTCTAACAAATGGGGTATCCACCTACCAATGATAAACAACAGATCTAACAGTTTAGGGAGGTGGGTCACAAAAGATAGCTACATAACAGTAACTAGATGGCAAACGTCTATGATCAAAGCACCATCTAAAACTGTGGAATCAATAGATCTGCAGGGGCTCCAGATACCTACCTCAAGAAACCAGACGCAGTCATCTAGGGTAGAGTCCCTCTTAAGAATCAATATTCTATCTTTATTTACAAGCAGAGCAGAGTGACCCTTACATGGGGTGGGTTTTGTGCCCAACACAGTCGGAACATCCCTGCCAATTAAACCATGAATCATTGATCCCAACTTAGAACAAATGCAAATGCAGCAATGCACGAACCTAGAACTCACCGTTTGCCTGTCAACTTGTCAAGAATCTGGATGCCAATGGACAAGGTTGATCCATTATCAGACCCACCAACCACAAACTAAGGAAAAAAAAATTGATTCAGTCAGATAGACTATTGGCACCAAGAACCCATAAGAAAAAATAAAATAGACATTGGAGGAGAAGATCTAATCAGGCCCTTGGATTTGCTTACAATCTTTTCACCGAGGATGGTAGCTGTCTGGTGGGCTCTGGATTCTGAATCGAGCCCAGCTAGGAGAACTCCTCGTAGCTCATCTGTAAAGATCTCCTCAACCTCACCCTGAAAATCAAAAACCAATAAATCACCACCTACTACTCAGGTACTCCAATACAGTATAACGTTCAAATGATCGGCATCCCACAAAACACAATGATTGCCAAGTACCCATTTGTTCAAAGATTACTCCTTTTATCTATTTTCCTACAATGGCAAGAGAAAGTACATAAACAGCATCTCACCATGAAGAAATCCAGCTCTCCAATTTAAGCTTCAACCTGACCAAGATACATATAAGAAAGAACAGAAGATCAGAACACGAATACCATCTCTCCACCCGGATCTAGGGATTTAGCTTGAAAGGAAATATAAATAAATAAACAGAGCATTCATTAAAGAGATAAAAACCCATCAAATTAACACAAAACCTGAGCGAAAATGCAGAAACTGAACAACATGAAACCTAAAATAACAAAAACCCAAGAAAAAGAAAAACAGAGAAACCCAACATAAATATAATTCTTCCCAAACTGCTAAAAACCATGTATGGAATAAAGCAATTGATTGCCCAGCAGGAAAACCCATTGATAAAATCAACAAAACGGCCAAAAATAAAGATAAAGAGGTGAAAAGGAAGGAGGAAAAACCTAGTTACAATATAGAAAGAAGAAAAAAAAAAACCCACTACAATCTCGTTGAGATCTTAGCTTTCAATGATTTGTAGAGCTAAAAGCAATGATTTTGTCCATATAAAAAGTGGCAAGAAACCTAAATACCTGGTATTCAGACAATCCAGCTAAAAATAGAAAATTTTCCCTCGAGATTGGGATGATATTAAGAGGTCACAAAACTCAACTCCCTCAGAACTCGGATTTCTTATTAATGGGGGGGATTGGGTTTCAAACTTTTTGATGAATTTGGACAGAATAATCAATAAAAATGGAAGAATGGAACCAACTTAAAAAGGAACACGCAATGCGTTCACATATAAATAGGAAAAGACCTGA
>JAOXJP010000016.1:2331529-2344075 GCA_025762735.1 Platanus orientalis
GCCCAGCCCATGCCCACCCCTATATATAACCATACTATTAACCAAAGTTTTTTTTCTAGGTAATAATTTTGACTTAACGAGTTGAGTGATAGAACCAAATAGTTATTAAATTAAAGTTAGTAATATGAGGGTCGTTTTGTCATTTCGTTGGAGGGTTTACAATAACGGTGCAATGGTATCATTAAATTATAAAGAAAAGTAGGGGCGTTCTAGAGAGTCTCTCTTTTGCTTGATGCTAAAATATCTGAGATTAAGGTGGACATTTCAGGAAGAGGGAAAGAGAGAGAGGTTGAGAGAGAGAGTGGGGAAAGGGCAATAAGAAAAATAAGTCTCTTCGAAGGAGCTTTGACCACCTCTCCTCTATGGCGGGTTCACACCTTAAATCCCTTTATTCGACAGCCTTCCTTGATTCCATTAAATCGCCTATTAATTTTCAGACCCTTCTGGGTTTTCCGCAGATTGCTCTTCCTCTGATTAATATCTGAAAATCTTGGCGGGTTTTCGATCTGTAATCGCCCTCCTGTTTCTATGTTTCATGGGTTTTATCAAATTATAGGGAAAAAAGAGATCGTTCTGTTGTTTTCTGCAAATATTTTTCGTCACACCAACGTTTTATGCTTTTAGAAAATCTCAAAATTCTGTTACAGAATTGGGTTTTTGTAGTTGTAGCTGGAATCCGTTTTCAACGCTTCTGCGTGGAGAGAAAACTGAGCTTTGTGATATAGAAGATTTTTCTTATTATTTTGCTTGATACCGTTTTCAAATCTTGCGACTGGATTTGGTTCAAAGATCATAAAAGTTGGAAAGTTTAAGCTTTGATCTATGGGAAATTGCTGTGCGACGCCGGCCGTTTCTGATGGGAAGAAAAAGGGGAAGAAGAAACAGAACCCTTTCGCTGTTGATTATGCTGGGAATCATGTATCTGGAGGAGGAGATAAGCTCAGCGTCTTGAAAGATCCGACGGGCCACGACCTTGGAAGCAGGTACGAGCTGGGTCGCGAGCTTGGGAGAGGGGAATTCGGGATCACGTATCTTTGTATTGATAAATCGACGGGAGACGCATTTGCCTGCAAATCAATCTCAAAGAAGAAGCTGAGAACTGCAGTGGATATCGAAGATGTGAGAAGAGAGGTTGAAATCATGAAACATTTGCCCAAGCACCCAAATATCGTGAGCTTGAAGGATACTTACGAGGATGGAAATGCTGTCCATCTTGTGATGGAGTTGTGCGAGGGTGGGGAATTGTTTGATCGGATCGTCGCCAGGGGACATTACAACGAACGGTCTGCTGCCGCTGTTACTCGCACCATCGTTGAAGTTGTCCAGGTTAGATCTTAGTCAACTCTTTCTGTTATGAATTTGATATTGAATTGGTTCCTTCCTTATATCTCACTATGAATTTACCTTTTTTTCCCCTAAATTTAATGGGTCTTGATTTTTGTTGCTTGGTTCAAATTTTTTAATTTTAATGTTAATTGGGCTCTTGATCAGGTTATATTTGAGAATTATGGGTTTCGTGTTTTTAAGAGTTTTGTGTTTGTTTCTTGCTATTGATCTTGATATCGATGAGTCGGTGGGATCTTTGTTGAGCTAGCTTTTTGAGGCTTAATTTTTTTTATAATCTGTGGGATATTAAAATATTTAATTGGTGGATTCAAAATCACACCTTTTAGTACAGAATATACTTCCGGGATTTTCTCTTTATGCAGTCACTTTTGGCTGATGTTGGGTAGTCTCCAGGACTTATTGTGATCTCTAGTGATCCTTCTTTCAGTCTCTAGATCAGATGATTCGTATTTGTCCTGAGAGATACCTGTTTTACATCCCAACTATTGCAAAAATGGGACCTTGACTGATTTTGTCTTTCTATCTCAGGTTTTCTGTAGTCAGTTTTGAGTCATTTTGTGGGTTATCCATGATTCCATGTCTGAAGTCCCCACTAAGTCGTGTCGCTTGTTGTTTATTATTTACCCTTTATTTTTTATTTTCTTAACAAGTCATCTCAAACTACTTTGTTGGCTGTGGCATCCTTGTTGTTTTATTGTTTATTTGTTACTGTCTATCTAGTAGAACTGGTTATAATATCCTTTCATTCCATCTTTAATGGAAGGATCAGAATTGATTTATTATACGGTTACATAGATTTGAATATTGGCTCTATTCATCAAAAAACATATTGAGTACCTAATTCCATATCAGAAATTCTCACATCTACTCTTAATCCCCCTGTGGTCTACAAATAATTGTATTTGTTATTTTCTTAAACTTGAAATTGAATTTGGAATTAAAAGCTATTCCCTTTGAGTTGTTTCTGGCAAGATCGGATTATTCTGTGGTGTTATGGGGTTTAAATTATGTAGTTTACTACTGCAGACGTGTCACAAGCATGGCGTGATGCATCGGGACCTCAAACCTGAGAACTTTTTGTTTGCAAACAAGAAGGAAACAGCACCTCTGAAGGCTATTGATTTCGGGTTGTCAATGTTCTTTAGACCAGGTAATTATTTGTAGTATCACTATCTCTTTCTTATGCTGTTCTATATCACTATTTTGGTTAAAGCAGTAGGTGCTATTGTGTCATCCTTGAAACTTCGTTTTGTGGTTTTTTTCCCCTGTACCACAGCTGATGATTTATCATTTTGCACAGGTGAGCAGTTTACAGAGATAGTGGGAAGTCCTTACTACATGGCTCCAGAGGTGCTAAAACGAAACTATGGCCCAGAGATTGATGTCTGGAGTGCTGGAGTGATCCTTTACATCTTACTTTGTGGGGTGCCACCTTTCTGGGCAGGTTGGTCTATTTCTGAAAGGTCCACTGTTTCTAATTTAGTCAACTTAAATGTGGTCACTCAGGTCGGAATCCCACAATTGTTCATCTGTATGTTTGTTATGGACACAATTTTTGGGGATTGCACTGTGGAAATGTGTAAAGCTGGAAAAGAGAAAAGAAAAGAAAAGAAAAGAAAAGAAATGAGTAATATTGTTCTAAAGTTGCTATCTCCTTAATAATTGTAAATTAATTGTACATTTCACTTCATTGCTCTCTCTCTCTCTCTCTCTCTCTCTCTCTCTCTCTCAAAATTCTTCTTAACTTTTTGCAGAAACTGAGCAAGGAGTTGCACAGGCGATTATTCGCTCCACTGTAGATTTTAAGAGGGACCCTTGGCCTAAAATTTCTGATAACGCAAAAGACCTTGTGAAGAAGATGCTTGATCCAGACCCAAAGCGGCGGCTGACAGCGCAGGAAGTAATTGGTAATGCTCAATTCTTTTAAAAGTGGTGTTAGTTTACTTTTGTGAAGTATTTTTCTTTCTTTTACTGTGAAACAAAGCTAAGTAGAAACCTGTAAAAAGTTAAAAGTTTTTTTGTCCCAACTCTTTGAATGCAGATCATCCTTGGTTGCAAAATGCTAACAGGGCTCCAACTGTCAATCTGGGTGAGACAGTGAGAGCAAGGCTCAAACAATTTTCTGTAATGAACAAGCTCAAAAAAAGAGCTCTCAGGGTAAGGATTCAAAGCTTTTTTGGCTGGATAATCTAGTCTTCTGTTTATCCAGTAGAATGCACTTGCATAGCAATGCTCTGAAATTTCACCTCCACAGGTTGTGGCCGAACATTTATCTTCGGAAGAAGTTGCTGGAATAAAGGAGGCATTCCAAATGATGGACACTGCAAACATTGGCAAGATCAACCTTCAGCAACTGAAAGCTGGGACGCAAAAGCTTGGCCAGCAGATCCCTGAAGGAGAACTTCAGATCCTAATGGAAGCTGTAAGTATCATCCCAGCATTTTATCAATCTAAGAAGCATAAGAAGAACTCTTAAATTTAGTAAAAAAAAAAAAAAAAAAATTGTTCAATAACTCAATAAACTCGAAGAGATTCAAGTTATTCAATAAACAAACAATTCTTATTCATAGATTCAACTTCTTTCATTGACTGTGACTCATAGTTATAGACAAAAGTCTATTTCTAATCTTAGATAAACTATTTCTACTAGAAAACTTTCCAAAGAAACTAATGGTTAAAGCAGAACATCAAAGTAGATAATTTTTCAATAAATAAATAAATAATTCAAAGTAGATAATTCTCATTAGAAATTGATATTTTGCCAGTTTTTTGCCATAATTTTTTCAGTTCATGTCAAATTTGCAAGATCCTGGACTCTTTGGAAAGGTAACTGAATAACCTTTCAATATCAAATGACACCAAAATCAAGTTAAACGGGAAGTTTTGACTCCCAGCGAAAATTAGGCCTAAATAAAAGTGATGAAAATAGGATTTCGACTTGCTAATTAATAAATCTTACCCACCAAAAGAATAGCAATAAATCTTAGTTTAAGGCAACTTGTGGTCCAAAACCCATTTGACTAACAACTCCAAATATGAATAAAATTTCTAATTATAATTTCTATACTAACTGGGAAGTTGAAGAAGATAGAAACATGAATTTAATTAGCTTATTTTAGCAATAGTGGACTTCTCTATTAACAACTTCAGTTCATGTGCTCTTCTATGTGGAGTTATGTGTATGTTATCATGTGTTGAGATTATAGGCTAGCTTTTACAGGCCAGTTGATCGCGATTTTCAGGCCTGTTTATTGAGCCTATCAGCTTATTGGTTTGGGCTGTCTTAGCACCTGCATCAATCTGACAATCTCCCTGAGTTTGAAAAGGATCAACCTCTTTTGAGGCTTCTGCAGAACTCTTTAGGTCGCCTTTGATTATTCACAAGCTCTTCTTCATTGCTTAGGCATCACATACAATCCATGAAGGATCAATTAGAAATCATGTTTATCTTTCTTGATCTTGTATGTGTTCTTCATGGAGAAGGGTATATTGTATCGACATTACACTCCCAAGGTTTTCCATGTAACACGTCACACAACCATGACACTAAAATACGCCATCAGCATAGTTTGATCTTCATGCTAACAGTGTTGCAAAGCTTCTCCATGTGGCAATGTTTAAAACCCGTGAATAATGATAAAAAAAGTATCTCTTATTATTGAACTTTGTCTGCCATTCTTCTCAGTCATATTGTTGTACTTCTAGGATCAATAATAGCATGACTAGATTCTTCTAGAGCCATTAGTTGCAGTTACCAATTATCCGAAATTATCGTTCCTTGAATCAGGATGAACTCTAGCAGTTTTTCTTGTCATGTTTCTTTATAGCCACCATAGTTGTATTTACCAGAATACCTGAATGAACATCATCACTGTCAGAAGAGGAATCATCAGCAGCCTTTTCACTGTCTTCTTTATCAACTAGTGCCATGCTTCTCTGCTTTAGACACAGGTGAGAAAGGTCCTTCTTGTCTGCTGTTGCAGCAAAGAATATCTCTATTTTTGTTTTTTATTCATCTTCCTTTCTATAGCCTTGTCAAATGAGTTTTTGGTGTCGCTTCACCTTGTGGAGGAATATGCTTTGGAACATATTCAACTGTTGCCTTCTTTGTCAGTGCTCTTTCCTTTAGGATATTTTTCATCTTGCAAGGCGTAGTCTGACATGTCACTCAGTACCTATGTTTTAGCCACTATCTCATTCTGAATTTGAAACTATAGATCATTTTTTTGATGCACTGCCAAAATCTTTTCTAATTCACTAGTCCCAATCTTCGTCATGTGGTTCTAGAATTTCTTAGTATGCACTTGTACAGACTCATGTTGTTGCTGAAGATTTTGAAACTCTAGGTATTGCCTTTAATGGATATCAGCAGGTAAGAATGATTTTGCGATGATGTCTTCATCTCTTCCCAGGTATCTGATTGTAATCTTTCAGATCATTGATAATTGTCATGCATTTGGCACCACCAAGACATAGTTTCCACCACGTAACTTTGCAGAGGCAAACTCTTCTTTTCTTCCCTCTGATAATCATGCCATGCTAAGATGCTTTCCAAAATATGTATAAGTTAGAAATAAATCCAGGTTCATCTTGCCATGGGGATTTGGACCTTCCAATTTGATGATTCAATCCGCATCATCATGGTGGTTTTGTTTGTAAAGCTCTGCCAACTAATTAGTTTCTTATTTTGAAAATTAGGGGGTATCTCTTTTGTTGGGAACATGTCAGAACAACCGATGTGTGGGATGTTAATACATTACTACCTTTTGGAATAGTTGATTTTGAATCTGAGATCCTCGCTTCAACTTTCTCGTCCAAATTAATACTTTGTTCTATTGAGATCCTTGCTTCAACAACTGATTTACTTGTGGAAGAACTAGTAGAAGCAAGTGCTTTTTCCTTTTATAGATGTAAGAAATTTCAACCCATTTTATTCTACTAAGACCTTAAACAGTTCCATCAATTCACCTATCTGTGTGGTTTGAGATTAAATATCATGATGACCCATTCAGTCTACCATTCTAAGACCCTAACTTGCCATCCATATCAGCTATGATTCTTTAGTTTCTACACCCAGTTATTAAACTCTATTGAACTATGCAATGAAGTCTTAACCATGATGATATAAGCTAAAGAGTCAATGATAATCTGGTTTAGTCTTAAGCGTGGTTCATCTCAGTAGACTAGAACTTTGGCTCTAATAGCAAAATTAATGTAGTACAAATCCAAAGAAATTTGAACGTATGGTTTATGGGTCCTGTTGGGTGGTTTAAAGTACAGATGCTTATGAAATGATCAATAGAGTTTAACCCAACATAAATAACCTGTCAATGGCTTTTTATATATTAGCAGTTATGTGTAATTGCAGAGCTAAATCGATTGACATAATTCAGTTGATTTAGATTCTAATTTAGCAAATAGCAATTGAACTTTAAAATATGTAATCCAAGCAATTGAATAGTAGAGAAGGTTAATCCAATTTCTCTTCATCTTTTATAATAAAGATTGTTATTCATAAAAAGAAAAAAAAGTTAATCAAATAACCATAAGCAATAAGAGATCGATCTCACTAATCCTTCTCATAGTATTGACATGGAATAAGCTTGCAAATTTTGATTGATTAGCAAATAAACTTCAACCTTCACATGATCACTAAGTTGTGTAGGTATAGCTCTCAAACATTGCAGAAAAATTACTCAAATAACTCAGTAAGTCAATTGAGTCTCAAATTTTCCAATAAACAGGCAATTCTTATTCATGAACTTAGCTTAACTTCGAAATCCTTCTTCTTGGGTGTGGTTTCTGATATCCCTGCTTCGTTCCCTTGCAAATGCATCTGGAGGTATGGCTACCTGTCTAAAGTTAGCTTCTTTCTGTGGACTGTTGCTGTCTACCTGGATAAACTTCTTACCCTGGATCATCTCTAGAGTAGAGGTTGGAACTTGGCCAATCGATGTGTCTTATGTATGGACGAGGAGGAGACTGTGAATCACCTCTTTATCCATTGCCCGTGGGCTTGTCAGGTGTGGCACTTCTTTCTTCTTCTTAAGGTTCTGTGGTCCTTTCCCTTCTCTATTAAGGATTTGGTCAACGGTTAGTGGTTGGGTGACCTGAATGGTGCCCATAATGTCTTCTGGCCCTATCTTCCCGCAGCCATTTGTTGGGGTATCCGGAAGGAGAGAAGCAATCGGATCTTTGAAGGCGTGTCACTTCTCCTTGATTGTCTAAATGTTTCTGTTATTAGGCTCTTGTCGGATTGGCTTTCCATATCTAGGGATTTCGATGTTGGGATTTGGGAGGAGTTTAGAGCATTGTTGTCTAAGCTCCTATTTTCTGGGTGCTGTCTTTTTTTCTTTCTTGTTTTGGGTCACCTCCCTGTAATTCTGTTTGCTTTGCTTAGTGTTGTTTGCTGTTGTCTTTTCTTTTCTTTGTTTGTTTTCTGCTTGTAGTGGGCTCTTTGCTTGTTGTTTTCTTAATAAATTCTCCAGCTATCATTCAAATAATAATAATAATAATAAACTCAGCTTAACTTCTGTAAGTAACATAAATGTGGCCTGTAGATGTAGACATCAATCTGTTACTAATTCTAAAAAAACTTTTACTGTGAAACTGTCCAAAGAAACTCCTAATTTATATATTTTGTTAGTATTTTGGCATTTTCAACTCATATTGGATTTGTGAGATATTGGACTTGTCAGAAAGGTAACTGAATAACCCTTCAAATGACACCAAAATCAAGTATAGAAGGTAAGCTTGTCCCCTGAAAATAAGTCCTAAATAAAAATGAAGGAAATAGGACTTTCTAACTGTGTACCGAAACTATTTTAAATAAGAACTAATATTAATAAAACTTGTAACTATAACTCCTAAACTAACTAGGAAATAAAAGAAATTAGAAATTAGAATTCAATCAGCGTATTTAGCTCACTTTCCATCTTTCAACAATCGGAGCCCATGTGCTCTCCTATGTGGAGGTACATGTGTCAACAACTGCTGGACTTGTAGGCTGGATTTTATGGGCCAGACAATTGAGCCATTAGCTTGCTTGCTTGGGCTGCCTTACAACTTGCATCATATTGCTATGAGATATAAGTACTTTTACAAGTTGGGAAGATGTTATTAATGACCAAGACAACTTTCAAGAGCAATATATCATTAATAAGTTGTTTGCACTTTGTACAAATTGACATCATTGATATTTTCAGATCCTTCTAGTTGACCAGACATGATAAGAAGTTATTTTGTCCATTGAAAAATATTGAGAGCTGGTTTTTACAGGCCGATGTAGATGGGGATGGAACTTTGGACTACAAAGAGTTTGTTGCAGTTTCAATACATATGAGAAAGATGGGAAATGATGAGCACTTGCGAAAAGCCTTTGCATTCTTCGACCAAAACCAGAGTGGGTACATAGAGATCGAAGAGCTTCGGGACTCCTTGGCTGATGATGTGGGTCCCAACGGTGAGGAAGTCATCAATGCCATTATCCAGGATGTAGACACAGACAAGGTTGGTCTTTGATATATATATATATATATATATAGACACACACACACACACACACACACAATTTGTCTCTAGTATTTAGGGTCAGCTGCATGAATCCTGTTCTACCCAGTTCACTTTTCACTCTACCCTATCTACATGAACACATTTAAATTCCAATCTCAATACAATTCTAATAACTTGCAGGACGGACGTATAAGTTATGAAGAATTTGCCACAATGATGAAGGCAGGCACAGATTGGAGGAAAGCATCAAGGCAGTATTCGAGAGAGCGATTCAATAATCTCAGTTTGAATTTGATGAAGGATGGGTCTTTGCAGTTATAGCCAACCAGGGTAGATGAAACAAGAAGAAAAAAATAGTAATTGTGAAAAATGAATAGTAAAAGATTCCTTTGTTTTTCTGGGTCTACAAAATTCGTTTTTTTTTTTTTTTTTTTTAATTAGTTCGTTTTCCTCTCATCTGATACCTTGAATCTTTTATTTTCTTTAACTTCTTTTTGGGAGTGGTAGGACGGAGGCTGTGTTGTCAATGTTCTTTACTTTTTAAGAGCTGTAGGGGAGAAATGAGTTTCAATGATGGTGAGGGTAGGTTGCTGGTTGTGGTTGTTAAATATGTCAATTTGGCATGCACACGCTTTTCAACAAATATCATTGTCTTGCTGTTGTTTAGTTACATCCCACCTAGTAATAATGCCTTGGTGGGTTTAGACTTTAGAGATTACCAAATGGATTTTATTGATGACTCCCATCATCAAACCTTGTCTTATATGTGGGTTAAGGTTAAAAATCGCAAGTAATTTTGGAAAATATTGATTTTGTTAAAGAAGCTGACATTGGTGTACTATGGTTAGTTTGTTCAGAAAAAAATAGGGCCCTATCTAAATTTAGCTGGTGATTTATTTTGCCCCGTCAAATACCAACTCTTTGGGGGCATTTTGTTCAGATTCTGGTCAATTGGTTCTACATCAAATCGATGCAAAAATTGCGTAACAATTTTACAAACCGAAAGGATATTCTGTACAGGATGCACGGTTCACCCCTTAACAGAAAGGTGTGGGCCACACACAAAAGTAAGGGGCAAAGGTACATCCTGGACAGAACATCCTTCCACTTTTACAAAATCAGAATAAGCAGACGTGAGGATGCATGAATGCAAATGTCTTGTCCAGGACACTAGGAAATGTCATATGGAATAAAATGGGTAGGAATTTGATATCGGAAAAGGAAGGATGTTCTGTCTAAGATGGTGTCCAGGACACCAGGGGTTGTTATATGGAATAAAATGCATATTCCAAATTCAAAGAGATGAGATTTTATACACTTCCCCTATCCTCCGTTGACCTCTGCTGAGGTCAAGGGGGTGGAAACATCAGTCCCGAAAGTGAGTTACACTTTATGGGGGACGTGTGTAGATAATCACTTCTGGCACTGATGTGCCCGCCCCTTTGACCTTGGCAGAGTTTAGCAGACAATAAGGAGGTGTAGGCAGAGGTCAACGGGGTGGAAACATCAGTCCCAAAAGTGAGTTACACTTTATGGGGGATGTGTGTAGATAATCACTTCTGGCACTGATGTGCCCGCCCCTTTGACCTTGGCAGAGTTTAGCAAACAATAAGGAGGTGTAGAAAATCGGTGCACCAAAAAATGCATCACCCACCCATTTTATTTCATATGACGTCCCTAGTGTCCTAGACACCAGATCATCTTTTCCCTTTGATATTTCATCGAAACCCTGCCCATTTTACTCCATGTGAAGTCCCCTGGTGTCCTGAATACCAAATCCTGGACAGAACATTTACTTCATTTGATAAGAATGCAGCAATGAAAAATGGTTCACCTTTCACTTGTATTCATCTAGCTTGCATGTTTGAGTTCAGTCCAAAAACGTTTGCATCCAAATGAGTTAATGACTCAGAACAATTTCTTATAATCTAACTGGGAAAAAATTTCTAGAGTTTAGGCTATGTCTGTTTGCAAAGATTTTGATAGAAAATGAAAGAAATGTGAGAAAATAATTTTTTTTTGGGAAAAAGTTATGTTTCACACTTGGAAAAGGATGTCCTACACTTACATTTGTCTGTGAGGACATGGAGGAAACAGAAAAATTGGGTGTAGGAGATCCTTTTCCAATTGTGAAACATAACTTTCTATGAAGAAAAAAATAATTTTCTCACACTTTTTTCCCGTTTCTGTCAAACTCTTTGCAAACAGACAAATTTGGGAATTGTTTCCCAGAATCCAAAGGAAAAGGGTCATTTATATTTCGAATTTACATGCCTTCTCGAGGTGAGGAAAGATGAAGATGGGTCCTCAAACTGAATGTATGATTTTTAACCCATAAAAATGCATGACGTATCCAATACAAAATCTTCACATATATGCATGAAGTTATAGGTTTTTGGTCATTTACTACAAGCTTTGGAACTTGTAATGAAGGGGTTTGCAGCCGGAGAATGATTGTCTATGATGAAAAAATCTCAGTAGACGTGCCACGGATTGACACATGATGTGTTTTTGAATTTGATGTCCTTTTTTTTATACCTATTTTTTCAATGTTGAAGATTTTTTTTCACCTTGGGAGCAAATCTTCTACTCCCAAAAATTGTCTACTCCTATTCTCCCAGACACAAAGGCTGGCTGTGGTGTTTAGGGTTAAAACTATAAAAATAGTTTTCTAAATAATCATCACATGCCAGCCTTGTATCTGGGAGTAGAACATTTTCTTGCATGTTTTTAACCTTAATAGACCAAGTGTAAGCTTATGGTTCATTGCAGAGACTCTTATACACTTTTTCATCACATAACATTTGTTTTCTACCCCATGGATGTTTGATATGGAATATCCAGACCATCCATCCTATGGTTATCCTCTGAATTGTATATGTTTATTGTACCCTTTTTACCATTTTCTTTTCTTTTTATTGCTCTCGAGAGCCCGTGAACTGCAAAAAAAAGGAGGGGGGGAGGGGGTGGAGCTGTTTTGGCTGGAAAGTTGAAACCTTGAGGAGTCTATGGGTCAACCTACTCTTTTGTTAGGTTTGGGGAAGAGGGGGTAGATCTGATTTGGACTAATGAATACACTTTGTGAGGGCTGTCAATCAGACTGGGATGGGCCGAGCCAAGGTCAGCCTAAACTCAGCTTTGGCTTTGAGTCTAGTTCAGGCTGCCTGAATTAAAACTCTTCCCTTAATCTTTCAGCTGATTTTAGGCTCATAACTTCCTCTAAATGCATATTGCATGGCCCTTTTTGAACAGATGATACATTCAACTATTAAATGAAGGCCTAATATCAGGATCCAAATAAAAATTGTTATTTGTTAACTACTTTGCACCGGGTTGAGCCAAATATTGGGCCAAAATTGAACCTGTCCAGACTCAACCCAAATAAAACTTTAGACTTAAAAGCTAAGCCCAAACTCAACCCAGCCCGAAGTTAAGTTGACCCAAACCCACTATTATTTGGACTTGACATGTCGGGTTTCGGGCCAGCTCGGCTCAATTGACGACCTTAAACATTTCTATGCCAACAAACTCTAAAGTTCATTCTTTCTTTAGATTATTACATGACTCCAAATATCCTTTGAGTATTCTTGAAGGTCGACTCAAAGCCTAACTTGAGTATACTAGATATAATAGAGAATAGTATCATATCTTGGTACAATTGGCTTATTACTAAAGTTAGCCTTGGAG
>JAOXJP010000016.1:2344175-2389824 GCA_025762735.1 Platanus orientalis
AATTATGGGAGAGAGTGATTGAACATCGACTAAGACGTGAAACTAGAGTGTCTGACAATCAATTTGGATTTATGCCTTGGAGATCAACAATTGAAGTTATTTTTCTGCTTCAGTGATTGATGGAAAAGTATAGAGAAAAGAAGAAAGATCTTCACATGGTCTTTATTGACTCAGAAAAGGCATATGATAGAGTCCTAAGAGAGACCATTTGGTGGGTTTTGGATAAAAAAAAAGGGGTCCTAAATAGATATATTGACATAGTTAAGGATATGTATGATAGAACGAGAACTAGTGTTAGGATAATCGGGGGAGAGATAAGTGAATTTGCAATCACAGTAGGCTTACACCAAGGGCCAGCATTAAGTCCGTACTTTTTTGCCTTAGTTATGGATGAATTGACTAGGTGCATACAGGTGGAAGTGTCATAGTATATGTTATTTGTTGATAATGTTATGTTGATTGATGAGACTACTAATGAGGGGGTAGTTAGAATTGCTAACCAAAAGATACTTCGGCGTGACCATTTTTGTTATCTTGGTTTAATCATGCAAAAAGAGGGAGATATTGTAGATGATGTTGCTCATAGAATTAGAGTAGAACGATTGAAGTGGAAAGGTGCTTCTAGAGTGTTGTGTGATAAATGAATACCACTAAAATTGAAAGGAAAATTCTAAGACAACTATAAGACCAGCTATGTTTTATGGAGCGGAATGTTGGACAATCAACAAACAACATGTACATAAAATGAGTGTAGTTGAAATAAAGATATTGAGATGGATAAGTAGCAAGACTAGAAAAGATATAATTAGGAATGAATCCATTCGTGGGAGCTTAGGTGTAGCACCAATAGGTGATAAAATAAGGAAAAGTCGATTGAGATGGTTTGGGCATGTGCAACGAAGACCAATGACTGCACCAATGAAGATGAATGAGACAATGCAAGTTGAAGGTGCTAGAAGGACTAGAGGAAGGCCAAAATTGACTTGGGTTAAAGTAGTAAGAAGGGATATGACAGCTTATAATTTAACGGCAGATATGACCCTAAATAGAGCGGAATGACGGAACAGGATTCGTGTAGGCAACCCAAAATAATTAGGATAAAATTTGTTGTTGTTGTTGTTGTTGTAGAGAGGGAGAGATGAGTTAGAAACGTTAGCTATCTCTTAAGTTACCTATTTAAATGGAAATTTTAATTAGAGAGAGAATAAATGAATTAATAAGTATTAAAGGGCAATCTAATTTTAGAAGTTGAGAGAGAGAGTTGAGATGAAAACGTTTAAAATTCTAAAGCAATAAATTTTGGTAAAAAATAAATTAAAAAAATTTAGTGATAAAATAATTAAGAAAAGATAGATATAGAGAAATCCTTAGATATTAAAAATGTTAGTTATCTCTTGAGTTACCTATTTAAATAGGAAACTTAATTAGAGAGAAAGAGAAGAGAAATTGATATTACATAATATCAAAATTGTATTTAATGATGTATAACAACAAAATCTTTTAAGAGAAATAAATAAAAAATTGATAATTATGAGAAAATACACATGAGTAGGAGAAGCATATGTAGGAAAGCAAAGTGACGTCGAACTCAAATTTCTTTGCTTTAGTATACATATAGATTTGGTCCTTTAAGATTCATGATCAGCTTGTTATCACAAAAACCAGACTTCATTATCGCAAAGCACCCATTTTCAAAAGACAACCTAGTTCCTATTTTTCCATATGAACCAACTCTATATTCCTATTGTATCTAAGACCTTATTTATGCTCATTTCGGCTTGACTCACTTCATAGATAAATTTGACTAAATCTTTGAAGGATAAGTCCACCACTTGGAGAGATGGAAGAGATGGTGGTGGCATTGAACTAAGCACAACAAAACAGTTTCGGGATTTTTCATGCTCACATATAAGCCCTGAGGATTTGGTACGACCCCCTAGGTCAAACAAGGGTGAACTCGGTATCAGGGGCCAACACATCAGTGCAGAAAAGTAAAAAATCATCCCCAGAAAGTGTAAATCACTTTTTCAGAATTGATGTGTTGGCCCCTAATGTCAATCTGACCTAAGGGGGTCGCACCAAATCCCAAGCAATTTGTCCTATTAATGTCTGGGATTCTTTTTTGGAGACTCACTCTCACTGGCAAGGCGTCTCAAATAGGTCTTCACATATATAACATATTTTATCTTAGGGGTATGTTTGGCCCCACAATCTACTCTTAGAAAAATAGGGGTGGGATACATACTTAATGTTCTTGGATGCATATTTTTGGTAATACTTGCTTTAGAGTTTGGATGCCAAATAATCTTATTTATTGGGGGATCTATTTAGCGAAATTCTCATGACCCCATTTGCTTCATCTTGGTTAAAGGTTGCAAGAATGAGATCTCTGCTCCAATTTCCTTCATCTCTATAGTGCACATCTGTCATCACCTATTATCAATATTGAAGAGATTTTGGGAATCTGATTATAAAATCTTGTAATGAAGAAATCCACATATCATCCCAGATACCTATCTTAAATCCATCCCCTTATGTGCCATCTAATCTCTTTAAGATGAACTTATTTTTCTTTAATAATGCCTTTCCATCTACCACTTGATTTTCGTATCCAATTAAGAGGCTTTTAGGAAGTAAATTGACTTAAGGAGTCTCCCTCACATGACATCAAGAGAAGTAATTAAGATCTCCCATGCCTTTTTGACCAAAAGTGTCAAATTGAACGCTTGTAGATCTCTAATGTGTAAGCACTTGTACTAGTGTCCCACGGTTTTAGGGTTGCAAGTTCTTCGAAAAACGTATGTGTTCCATCTGCATCCGATCTGAAATATGCTTACCCAATCTATTTATAAAAATATCCATTTATATCAGATAGTATACGAACATATATCGATCCGATCCGTTAAATATACAATCAGTTTAAATATATTAATATATATAATATAGAGTATAGACCGTTGGATTTAAAACTAATCCAACAGTCTTAAATAGCCTAATAACTAAAACCCTAAAAATGCATAAACTCTTTACTTCATAATTGTTCTCTCTCCGTTCATGGAAGCACCCACAAGTACTACCACAACTATGCTGCAGCTAGCAGCGGAAGTTCACACCCACCATACTGCATTGAAGATCTTGGCGAGAATAGAGATGGATTAGAAAAGACTGCACTAATGACAATGATGATGACATCTATGGAATTGCCTATTTTATTTCGGTTATCCAAAATCTAGTCCGAAATCCAGATTACTTAAGCATATAGGATACAAATACTGTTTTTAATATCCATTAGTTATTGGATAGGATACAGATCTGCTCATATCTTGTCTGAATCCAATCCGTATACAACCCTACATGGTTTTTTCCTTTATACCGAAGGGTATTTTTATATAAATATATGTACTTATTATTATTCTTGTATGTTCTATTGTTATTTTTCTTGTGAATTTCTACATGGATTTTGTTATCCTTTGGTTTACACATAAAGGGGAAAGGTCTGTGGTTTCCCAACAGAAACCTTTCTCTCCCTTGTTTTACCTTAGATTATGTCAACTGACTTCGATAATTTTTTGGTGTTTTGGACTAGTTTTTCAAACTTTTTTTTTTTCAGTCGAAGGAATTGCATGTTTTCTTTGTAAGGAGAGAAACTGCTTATGTATCTATTTCATCTAATGCAATATATTTTGGAACTTATTGAAGCTAGGGCTGTCAATTATCCGGCTAAGCATCCGAATCTGATCCGATTAAAGCAAAATTGGATGCTCATATATCCGACTTCGTTTAAAATCCGATTCGATTATTAAAAGAACCGAAATCAGATGCATACACATCCGATCTGATTAAATAATATATATATATATATATATATATATATAGAGAGAGAGAGAGAGAGAGATGCTAAATCCAACTAACCGAATATCCGAATTTGCATCCGAAATCTGATTATGTAATCGAATTCGAATTCATTTGTTAAACATCCGACGGATATCCGATTGGATATCGGATGCACATAAATTTAATCGGATCAGATATCGGATGTACATATATCCGATCCGAATCGGCTCCGTTTACAACCCTAATTGAAGCTTCATCGAAACTATTTTAACGTTCAAATAAATCGGGGGCTATTCACCAAATAAATAAACAAATAATAAATCAGAGTCATTTGTTCAAGCTGAGTTTGGTACAGTTTCTCTCTTAGGTAGGCCTCATCAAATATGTCCCAAACCATTTACATGTCTGGAGGCCCGGACCCAAGGTATTGCATATAGTAATAACTCTAATGTATCAGCTTAACAAAGCCTTATTTCAGCCACTTAGGTCAGTTACGACAATCATATTATTGTATATTTATATAAATACTATTAACTATAATAAATATATAAAATATACAGGACTAAAATTTAACAATCTAATTGCAACCCTAATCTAAGGTCGAGTTGAACCAACTCTTTGAAAGGTTGTGTAAAAGCTAGTGGCCAATTCACCTCTACTAGTAATACAACAAGAACTTGTGAACCAATCTTATGCCACACGTTTGTAAAGCTAATTCATATTATGATGGTTTTGAATCACAATTGGGAAGTACCTGTTTTTCTTTTTCCGTCAACTAAGTAATATATTTCCATCCCAAGGTTGATGAAAAGTATAAGAAACAGAAAAAGAAAACTTTAAAATGTCATTGATATCGCTCTGGATTTGGTAGGACAACTTACAGAGTGCCTAAAGGAAAAATGACATTAGGGGCCAACACATCAATGCCAAAAAGTGAAAAGCATCCCCCAAAAAGTGTATATTACTTTTTCGGCACTGATGTGTCAGCCCCTAATGTCATTCCCTCCCGGACTGATATGTGCTTTACAAAAATTGAAGTTCTTCCCTTTATTTTTTCTTTGGGGGGGGGGGGGGGTTGTTAAATATAGAAGGTTTTTTTCTTAATGACCAAACCCAATCAAGCTTTTGCACTACAATAACAACAACAACAACAAAGCCTTATCTTAATAATTCGACTGAAAGTATGCTAACTTCGCTCAAACATTCCACTCTATCTAGGGTGTGTATGTGCACCATTCCAAATAAAAAATGCAATAGTTACCATTGAGTTAGCATGAAAACTATGAAGTATTGATCACAAAAACTATAATAGTAGCAAATGAGGGAAAGAATGTGACCTGGATGATTGTAATTGACCAAATATACTTATCTATCTACTTTATTGTTGAGAAAAATGCTTCATAATATTGAAGTGTGTTTTTTAGTAGTTCAGTTTTTATTTATTATTATTTTTAATCGAGGGATGTAATGAAGTTATATGTAATTTTGTGTGTGTTAGGTTTTGTTTTTTTTTTGGTCATTTGGTATTATGGACCCCATTTGCACATAAGGATGACAGATGCCATTCTTCTATCACTCCTCTTCTACCTAATCCTTCCTATTTCTCATAATTCAAAATTCAAATCCTCCTTAAAACCAACATCTTGGTGAGAATTATCTATCATTTACAATACTATCCCCTTCCATGTCATTTTTTATCTCACTAATACAACAACCTTTCACTTTCCATTCACCTTATTACTTCTCACTTAACCATTCACCTACTTTTCTATGATCCATAATTAATCAATCACTACTTTAATAACATTTTCTCTACAGCAATAACAACAACATTCCAATTTCCATTATCTTATGCAAGTGTTGGTCTCATATGAAGCTTGTAGTGCTTCTATTTTACTCCATTACTTGTAGTTTCTTTTTTTAAACTGAAAATCGAAGTCTTCCCTCTATTTTTATTAAGAACATAGTTTGTCGATTCTTTGAGTTGACTCCTTGACTCCTCTTAGTTGACTCTACTCTTAAGTCTCACGAATCTAAGCCATGTTGTTAACTCCAAACCATACGTGATTCACTAAATCAAGTTGCTAACTTGGTAGACTCATTTAATTTGTACCAATTCATATAACTCAGCCGAGTCATGTAAATCTTAAAATGATCTAAAGCTAAATTAGAACATAGTAAGAAACTCTAATTTCTTTGGGGCTTGAGGTTTATTTTCTAAAATCTCTAACATATGAGCTCACAAAGACATTCAAAACCTTATAAGAAAGAAAGAATAAAGAACTTCGAAAAATGAAGGTTAAAGTGATAGAAATATTAGACTTTTAACTTGAACTTCTAAACATATAGACATCCAAGTTTGACTCCATGCCTGAGTTGTTTGAATCAAGTTAAAACTCCGAATTGACAACCTAGATTGGAAAAGGATATGCTACACCTAAAACAGTATGTCTCCTCATCCCCCACACACAAAAGGTGAGATGTATAGGGTTAAAAGTGTAAAATCAGTTTTCAAATAAAAAATAAGATTTAAAGGATTAAAACTTAAAGGGAGTTTATATTCGCACCTCACGTTTTTGTAAGCACACCTCCCTTTTTTTTTTTCTTTTTATATCCCCTCATTTACCTAAAATACCCTCCCTCTATCTCACACCCCTACCCCTCCGGCGGCAACCCACCTCCCCCTGCAACGGCAATGGCCCCTCTGGTGATGTCAGCGACCCCTCTAGCGATGCCCCCCAAATAAAAAAAATCAAGTTTTGGAAACTTTTTTTTTTCCGTCGTGTTCGGTATCACGATGTCAAACACCTTCAGGTATGTTTGGCATCACAGTGTCAAACAGCTTTAGGCTCGTTCGGCACCGTGATGCCAAACGAGCTTGAAGGCGTTCCGCATCGTGATGCCGAACAATTCTAAAAGCGTTCAGGACTGCCAATTTGCAACAAAAAAAAAACTCTAAAACCTAGAAAACAAAAAACAAAAATTTTGAAACAAAAAGATGATTTTGTGATGTAGGGAGAGAGAGAGAGAGGAGGGGGTGTGGGAGGGAGGGAGAAAGAGAGAGAGAGAAAGAGAGGGTGGGTTACCGCCGAATGGGGTGCTGTCATTGCCGGAGGGGCCATTGTCATCATCAAATGGGGTGGATTGCCGCTAGAGGGATGGGGTGTGGGATAGAGGAAGGGGCATTTTAGATTGAGGAGGGAGTATAAAAGAAAAAAAACAAAAGAAAGAAGGGAGGTATGTTTACAAAAACATTTTATATTTAAAACCATAAATATAAAATGTTCAAATAAACATTTGCTCCCTATTTAAAAAGGGGCACCAAATTCAAAAAGCCATCAACGTGTTAGGGCAGAACATTCTGTTTTGGGTATAGCATTTCCCATCTTTATTTTATCTAATTGTTCTTCGCTTCTAATGGCAACTCTTGGGCTAGTGTGACCTTTGTTTCACCGTTCCAGATATGGTGTTCCAGGTTTGTGACTATTTGAGGAACAGTATATTCCTATTTTGTTAATCACTGTCCGTTCCCCACAATGATTAGTCGGGAAAGCCAAATTTTGGACCGTTGATCTGAATCTACCTAAACCTGTACCGGTAATAGGCCTGATTTAGGTTGCAGCTTGCAAATCGATCGCTCTTACTGAGTCACGATGATTTCATGACTGGCTATTTTGATGGGTTTCATATTTAACTATCCATCTGATCAACATCGGGCCCAGATTGGATCAGGAAAAAGATCCACATCGAACAGCTATAAATTCAAGAGTCTAATTTTCAAAATATTGTTCCATCAGTTTAAACAGGTATCCCACCGGTTACATACGGTAGGTTCTGGAATCTGGATATAGGTTTGAGGTGTGTGGAGCATCACTCTTAGTGCTGCTCATACGAAGCATATAAATTCTTTTAAGATAGAATGTAAGATTTTGTGTCGTGGGCTTATCGTTTTAAGTTCGTTGTTTGGCTCTGGAATTTGGAATGAGTGGTCAAATGCTTCTGCAATTTCTCTCACTTCAGAAGCCACTGATATCTACCTCCTCTCTTCTTAAGCGTAAAACAATCATCTCTGAGTTATCACTCGATGATGTTAATAGGATTCTCAAGGGCAGAAGAAGAAAGTCATTTCTGCGAGCTGTGGAGAAAGAATCACAGTTCGAATTGGACCCAGATAAGGCCAGAGAAGCACTGGCAAAGCTCGATCAGCAGCTACAAACCCTCTCTCAGAAACAAATTACTCCTCCAAAGAAAAGGCTCTCTTCTTCCAACCTGGGTACTCTCTCTCTCTCTCTCTCTCTCTCTCTCTCTCTCTCTCTCTCTGATACATTCTTTCAGTTAAATTTGTTTATATCTTGGCGATTATGATGCCTTTGCTTCTATAAGCCCATTTATTGCTTTTGCATGATTTGTTTAGAGGTAATGGTTATGACCTGTGATTGCTCCTTAGAGGTATTAGGGTTCCTACCGTGCACAATGGGAGCCTAGCTCTGCTAAATAGTTCACTGTTAGGTGCTTGATTATGGAATGATCAGTTCAGACAATACCCAGCTCATATTTTGCGTTATCTACTGAGAAAGAACATGTGATGTTCTCTTTGAGAACTGTTAGCTAGGCAAGAGGCACCATGGGCGTTCTATACTGTGCCTCTATTGCACTGCTGGGTGGTTGAACAATCATGATCAGTTCAGAAACTAACCAGCTCATATTTTCCTGAAGTATTGAAGATGAGAATTGGATTTGTCAAACGATGGTTTCTGAGAATATTTCGATAATTCTATTCTTCTCCAAGAAGGAGGTATTATATAGATACAATTCCAAAACAGAACAGGAAACTAACTACTCCTATAAGGGAAACTAAATCTTCCTATAATCAATTACATTTACACAGTAGATGGTCAACTAACAAGATTCCTAGAATCAATTACAATCAACTAATTAATAGTAATTACACCTCATATACAACTCATGCAGACACTCCCCCTCAACTTGGAGCATAGATATCTATCATGCACAACTTGTCGATTAAGGCATGAAAAACACTTTTCCTGAAACAGCTTTTGTGAGTACATCAGCCAACTGGTTCTCAGACTGAACAGACGGAAACTATATGACTTTTCGGTCGAGGTTCTCCTTGATGAAGTGACGGTCAACTTCAACATGTTTGGTGCGGTCATGTTGTATAGGATTATGTGCAATCTCAATAACTGCCTTATTGTCACAATGAAGACTCATAGGCTTCGCGTATTTAAACCCCAAAATTTTCAGAATATTCCTAACCCACAACAACTCGCACACACCATGGGCTATACCCTGAAATTCTGCTTCTGCACTTGATCTCGCTATGACTTTCTGCTTCTTGCTTCTCCAACTAGATTCCCTCCTACAAATGTAAAGTAACCAGATGTGGACCTTCTGTTGGTTTGATCCCCTGCCCAATCAGAATCAGTGTATCCTTCAATGTCAAAAACATTATTTTTTGAGAACAACAAACCTTTTTCTGGAGCACTCTTCAAGTACCTTAGGATTCGATAAACCGCATTCATGTGCTCTTCACTTGGTGCATGCATTAACTGACTTACAACACTTACTGCATAAGCTATATCAGGCCTTGTGTGTGACAGGTAGATTAATCTCCCAACCAATCGCTAATAACGACCCTTGTTTGTTGGAACTTGATCTGAATACTCTTCGAGCTTGTGATTCATCTCTATGGGCATCTCTACTGGTTTGCAAGCAAGCATTCCAGTTTCAGTTAGAAGATCTAGCACGTATTTCCTTTGTGACAGGGAGATTCCGTGTTTTAATCTTGCAACTTCGATCCCTAAGAAATACTTCAATTGGCTAAGGTCCGTCATATTGAATTTTGTGGCCAAATACTCCTGTAATGCTTTCATTTCACCCGAGTCATCACCTGTTAAAACCATATCATCAACATACAGAATTAAGGCCGTTACCTTCCCTCTTTGTGTTTTATAAACATAGTATGATCTGAATTACTCTGTTTATAACCAAACGCCTTCATTGTCTTTGAGAATCTCCCAAACCAAGCTCTCGGTGACTGTTTCAACCTGTACAATGACCTTTTCAACTTACAGACCTCACCACTACATTAAGATCTACATTTAATTCCTGGTGGCAAATCCATGTATACTTCTTCCTCTAAATCTCCATTGAGGAAGGCATTTTTAACATCGAATTGTTGCAAAGGCCAATCCTGATTAGCTGCTATAGATATAAAAATGCTGATTGTGTTGATCTTGGCTACTGGTGCGAAAGTATCTTGATAATCCACCCCGTATTTTTGCATATATCCTTTTGCAACTAACCTCGCTTTATATCTATCAACACTGCCATCCGCTTTGAGTTTCACTGTAAACACCCATCTACATCCAATTGTCTTTTTTCCTTTGAGTAATGGTACAAGTTCCCAAGTGGCGTTCCTTTGTAGAGCCTCCATCTCCTCGTTCATTGCCTTTGTCCACTTCGGATCTACCAATGCATCCTGCACACTACTAGGAATAGATACAGAGGATAATTGATTAACAATAAATGCATACAATTCAGACAATCTATGGGTGGACACATGGTTGCTAATTGGGTACTTAGTCTTGGCTTTGGGATCAGGTTCATATTGTTTCTTTGGGACTCCCTTGTTTGACCTTTGTGGGTACTTAGGAGCTATATTTTCTGTAGGAACAGGTATTTTATTAGACTCATTAAGTATGGGATTTGAGATTACCTGAGGAAGGACATTCTGGGTTGATTCTTCAGTTAATGGTGTAGACACGGGCAATTCTGGGATTTCTTCCAACTGATCAGAGATGTTGAGAATGCCTGATTCACTTTCGGAAGGAACAAACGATTCACTTGCACTTATGCTTTCAGGAACACTATTGCAGCCTTGCTGAATGCTTCTCACCAAACGTTCGTTTACTTCTTCTATTTCCATAAACTCATCGCCGCCACCTTCTTTAACCATGTTCTCTTCACTATAGCTCTCCCCCTGAAGAGAAGACTCAGAAACTCCCCCTGAGTAATAAGGCTCCAATTCACGAAAAGAAGCATCTAATGTCACATGTAGTTTTCAGGTCTGAGGATCATAACACCTATATCCCTTTTGAAACTCAGAATAGCCAACAAAGACACACCTTTTTTCACATGGATTAAGTTTACTTCGCTGACTCTTGGGGATGTGAACATATACAGTACAACTGAAGACTTGTGGTTCAAGGTTTGGTAGGTGAGTAACGAAAAGCAAGGATCTCATCTTCTGTTAGGGAGTTTGGAAATCAATGACTCTAGAAGGTGTTCAGTTAATAAGATAAACAGCGGATTTCACAGCTTCTCCCCAGTAGAAGCGAGGCAGGTTCATGCCAAAGAGAGAAGCACAAACAACTTCCAATAGCTGTCTACTTTTCCTTTCCGCCAATCCATTCTGCTGCAGGGTATAGGTGCAAGAGGTTTGATGATGAATCCCGTGGTGGCTCAAGAACTTGCCGAAGGATGCATCCACAAATTCCTTACCATTGTCAGATTGAAGAACTCGGATCTGCTTTTGGTACTGACTAGCCACCATACTATGAAATTCCTGAAATGCTGCACATACATCACTCTTATTCTTAAGCAGAGATACCCAAGTCATTCTAGTACATTCATCAATAAAGGTAACAAAATAACGAGCTTTAGAAATATAAGGAATTTTTGCAGGACCCCAAACATCAGAGTGACTAACCATAAAAGGTTCTTAACTTTTATTAAGACTTGGTAAATAAGAAGTACGGTGGCTCTTGGCCAGTTCACAAACTTCACACTGAAATTCTAAATCACTGACAACTGAAAACAAATGTGGTTGCAACTTCTGAAGATAACCAAAAGAAAGATGTCCTAGTCTCCGGTGCCATAACCATATAGTCGCTTGAGCTTTGTCTATGCCATTAGTCTGATTTGCCTGATTGGATTTCGGTCCTCCATTTTCTGTTAAATCCAAATACTAGAGTTTGCCCCGTCTAACACTATAACCAAGAATCTTCCGAGTTAGAATGTCCTGAAAAACACAGAATGAGGGCCAAAAGGTTACAGTACATGCTAGAGTGGAGGTAATTTGACTAACAAGCAAAAGATTATACTCAAGGGATGGAACAACAAGGACAGTATCTAATGTAAGGGTATCAGATAAAATGACAGAACCCTCTCCAGTAACAGGAGAGGTACTACCATTAGCTGTGGAGATGACAGACTGAGGGGAAGACAAAACGGACTGTAACTGACCTGAGTCACTAGTCATATGATCGGATGCACCTATATCAATAATCCAAGTATTATTCTTAGAGGTTGCAGAGAGAACAAACGCCTTACCAACAATACCTTGATGAGCAACGTTCACCGTAGGCTGAGACTGCTCTTCCTCAGTAGAGGCCACCATAGCCTTCCCTGCAATTTGTTTCCGGGGTTTCTTTGTGAAGTCCCACCAATCAGGATAGCCAATAATTTCATAACATCGCTGTTTCGAATGACCTGCTTCACCATAATGAGAACACACCAGGCCTCCAGACTTTTCAGTTGATTGGTTATTTTGATTTTTTGAGGACCCAGGTGTTGGTCCTTGTCGAGTCCGATTAGCCATCATAGCCGAGCTTTCAGAGATTGTATGAGAGCCTCCCATTGTCTATTTCTGCTGGTACTCTCTCCGGACATACGCATACATACTCACCAAATCAAGTTTCGAATCTTTCCGCAAGATTTCACCATGGACCTAATCAAATTTGGGGTCGAGTCCACTTAGAAAGATATGAACTCGAAGCCTAGCCATCGCGGAATGCAACTGGACAACTCCTTCAACCTTCCCCTCTTGAGAGATAGTCCTATGATCAATTTCGTGAAAAATAGCAACAAGTTCATTATAGTAAGTTGGTAGAGGGTGACCATTCTGCGTGGTAGAGAAGGATCTCTGGTTTAATTCAAAAATGCAGGTTTCATCCGATCCGTCATAGAAGGTTTTTGACACAGCATCCCATATCTCCTTGGCTGTGGGGAGACGAATAAATCGCTGCATCAATGACAGGTTCATTGAGTCAATAAGCCAACTCTTAACTTTGTGGTTTTTAGTAATCCACGTGTCAAGGTTGGGGTCTCTAGGTGCTGGTTTTTTCGCTTCTCCGGTGAGATATCCAGCTTTGTTGCAGGCGCCAATACGCATCTCCATGAGTTGAGACCATAGTGAGTAGTTGGTCTCGTCCAGTGTGATTCCAGTAGGAAACGCAGAGTTGTCTTGGTGAACAACAATCTGTGGTGCTGGTGTCGGGGCTGGTTCAGTCGGTACGACTGGAGCGATTGGAGCGATTTGTCTAGGATCAACCATAGGATTCGCAGCAGATTCGTGGTGATGATATTCAGAATACGAACTTCAAGAGAAAAAGAAAAAATACGATTTGTACCAAAGACTTCCTTAGAATCGAACTTGCTCTGATACCATGTCAAACAATGGTTTCGGAGAATATTTCGATAATTCTGTTCTTCTCCAAGGAGGAGGTTTTATATAGATACAATTCCAAAACAGAACGGGAAACTAACTACTCCTATAAGGGAAACTAAATCTTCCTATAATCAAATACATTTACACAGTAGACGGTCAACTAACAAGATTCCTAGAATCAATTACAATCAACTAATTAATAGTAATTACAACTCATGCAGACAGGATTTTTCAGGTTAATATTTTAATATACCTGTGAAACACCAGGCTGTGCCTATCAACCCATCTTGCACAGCACAACCAGAATTAAGTCATACCACTACTATGAGTAACAATTACATACTTGGACAATCGATTGAAGAAAATCCAGAGTAGGAAGAAGAAACCTCAAAGGGTTAATCTAATCAAGAGCATCATGAAGGTTCTGATTAAGGGTGGATGTCCCCAATGTGAAGAACGTCCGTAATTGGATCAGGAAGACATGTGTAGGATTGAAGGTTTACAAGTCAAGTTAACAAAGTTTGGAAGAGATCCTGAGTTGGTATTCACTCTGCTTTTCATGAGAGAGGGCCTGAGTTTGAGTCTTCTTAGGGTTACATCTTAGTTGTCGGTAGACGCATGGTCTGTACATTGTCTGCCTCTGGTGTCTTGCTACTGACAACTGACTATGCCGATACCTGAATAAGGAAAGAAATCTGAAAATCTTTACCAGTGTCATGTTAACCCATCCCAGAGTTTTGGAACTTAATCATATATGATCTAAACATGAGTTTTGTTTTAGAGCAAGAGGTTTGAAGTTGAATATGATTAATTGAGGTCTAAGCATTATTGAGTTCAAGTTGTCTGAATTCACAACAATTGGGATCACAATGGTGGGTGTGTGCAATCAGAAGTGTTCATGAATGTGGGAGTTTGGCTACTAATGCTATGATGATAGAGATTCATGGTGATTGATGCCTAGATAATACCGATTCACCAACTTTTCCTCAAAATTTTCTAGAGCATTATCCATCCACAGGATGTAGATCATGCTCCAATGGAGAACAAAGTTCAAACTGGCATTCAAATTTGTGTCAATTAAAAACTTGTTTTTAGGTACTTCAATAAGAAATTGAACTGTGGGAATCTCAAGCCATGATATAGTAGAATATGACAAATTCTTATTACAGATACCACGAATAGCCATGTGAACAGCAGTTATTGTTACTCCCATGAGAATGTCTCCTTTTGTAAGTTAGGTGGCTCTGACTGTTTAATAGATAAGAGACCAGATTCCATATCCTTTTATGATTATAAAAATATACATGTTTGATACTATCCATCCTACTTAATTATTAGTTCAACTCTAAAACTTTGATAACATATGCAAAGGAACTGAGATCCATCTTGTTAGAATTGATCCTACCCTCATTACTAATACTCCCCACCCACCCCCCCCCACCCCCCTCTCAACTCATCAAATTTCTTTGATCAATCACTTTGCCACCTCTTGTATGTAGCATAGCCTAAGCAATTGGTCAGACAGCCAAGAAGTAAACGATCTGTTCAACAGTCCTGGTTAATGAGTGACCCCGTGTTTGCTCCAAGTTTCCAAGTGTGAATCTTGAATAACTTGTTTACCTTCGCACATAAATGAACCCTATGTTAGATGACGAAAATTCATTTCTACATTTTTTTTCTGTGGTATCAATGTCTTCTAACACAATCTGTTTTGAACCAGGACCAAATGCTGTTTCGGAGCCTGATCGTGTGAGAGATCTAATGAGGGAAGAAATGCCAGAGTTTTCTGAATCTTATTTTGTGTATTCAGCTTTTGCACTTCTCTTCTTCACCTTCTTTTACAATATAGTGTTCATCACCATTATACAACCATCTGTGGATGGCAGAGAGCCAGCTCCAGTAGAAGCTCTGGATGCATCAGGGGTGCTGCCGCCAGTACCACCAGCAGCACCTCCAGTACTCACCAGCCAATGAAGTTGCTAACCTCTTGTCAAAACAGCAAGTTAAAACCTTATTTACTTCTGTATTAGAATTTAAATCCAGGTTTTAGAAGTATCCATGTTGTTGGGTATGTATGTCAGCATTAGTGGAACCCATAATATTTTGTAGCTTGGATCACTGTTTCATTGCATCTCCATCAATCACAAAAAACAGCATTAAACTTCAGTCGCTGAAAAGAATGGTCGACAGATTGATTGATGTTTACCCAAATTTGTCACTGCATTAGAATCTATATAATCACAAATAGAGTTGCCAATAACTTGATGAACTGAAAAGGGTGCTACTAGAGTCCTCTTATGTATTTTCTCCATTGAAGCTTGCAGTGTTGCCTATGAGAGTTGATAAATTCCAGTTCTGGTTTGTCTTAGACCTGAGAGTTCTACGAGATCCTGTGTGCTTCATCCCAAGTCCAATATAGTCTCTTTTCGACTCAAATGCTTGTATTATGATTACTGATACCTCCAGCAAGAGTCTATATCACTTGTCAGCAGCCAAGTCCTGGCACCAACCAGCGATCAGACCCCATGGGCCTTCCGTGATGCCCACACCACCTCTTTTGACTCTACCGCTGCACTAGTCATCCACAGACATAAAATTTACTTACGCCAACAGTTCATAAATCTCAAGAATCACATGATCAATTTGTATAAAACCAATCCCTACATGGTGTCATATGAAAGAAACCGCCATAATCCATACATTCTGTAAATTTTCACCATTTTCAAATGAAACACTTTTCTCTCTTAAATTTTCTTGAAAATTCTTTGAAATTGACTCATCTTCTTGTAAATCAAATTTGGGTTTTCTTCGGATTAGTTATTCAAAATTTACAATCTTTATTCAGGTGGCCCTATTTTTGACAATTCCAACACCTTACATTATTATACCCTTCTAATTTGGATCTTGAACTATTTTTTCGAATTTGCACCTTGTTCCATGGATTTTCCTCTTACTATCATTGCACTAACTGAAGAATCTACAACCGGTTTTTTGCACGACTTTTCAAAAATAAACATAAAAATGATTTATTCCATTGTGGTGTCCTTAGTGTTTCCAAACTACATTATCAAACCATTCCATGAATTAGGCATCAAACAAATCAATAAAGAGATCTTTTATACATTATAAATTTTCACATAAACTAAAATCAATATATTAATTAGAGTATTAAACAATAAAAGTGTTCTTGTATAAATGACCCATCCTTCATCTTTAGATTGTAAAGTTGTCTACAAAAAATTATTATTTAACATAATTTTCTGTTATATAAATTATGCAATTTATCCCATAAACCTTTTGTTATGGTTTGATCGAATACATTGAATTAGACCGAAAAATCAAGTGTAAGAAACAAATCTGTCATTGTCAATTGATTATCTTTATTAAAACATAACCAGTCATATCTTTATACTTAATTTCATCACCTTCGATCACAATTGCACAACTTTATTTCACCAGAACTGCATTCATTTTTAATTTTCACATTGCATAATTGGTCCCGTTGAATTTTGACACCTCGAATCTTTTAGAATTTGAATTCACCATTTTCAACATCTACAAACACGAACATTAATATCAATTTTATATGAAAAGGACTTATAAACCAACAAGGCTCTTATACCAAATGGTGGAGGAATTGCACCCATAATATTATTAAATAAAAAAGAAATAAGCAAGAAACAATGAACACGACGATTTACATGGTTCAACAAGATTGTCTACATCCATGGGGCAGCAAAATCTTTTTCTTCATTAATCAAAGAGAAATTATAATGGTATTCTCACTTTCCCCTCCCAGCAGTCCACCCCTAAGAACCTTGAGCAAATAACCCCAAAACCCATAAAAAAATCTTACACATTGACTAATGAAAAAGACAATTGTCCATGTATCATTCTTTTAAATAGGGTTTCTTTCCAAAACAATTAGGGTTAGGAAATCTAATCCTAGATAAACTGGGATTCACACATTTAAGGAAGGAGGGACTGTTGGTTTGCAAAAAGAAACCTCTCCCAAGACGATACTTTCCAACAGTTCCAAAAAATGCAAGCTAAAGGATGACTTGACGACAAACTGTTTTTAGCAAGAGTGTAGGATGTAGAGTTTGCCTTTCTGTCAGCATACAAAAGAAACCTGTAGAATCTGGATAGTTACTGCATGACATTCCAAAACCAGATGCTTAATTTGCCACGGGCAATTAGAGATAGGATCATGTAAAGCTTGGATGGATATGAGCGAGTCGCTCTCCAAAATGAGTTGTTAACCCCAAGACCTACCACAGATTTAAGCCACCCCGAGTCAAGTGGTCTCCCTTGCTCTATTCGATTTATTACAAAAAGGGCTGCTGGCCTTAAGTCAACATCCTATCCAGAACCTAAGGTTGGTAAGCATCTTGCATGATGAGAATTGAATTTTAGCAACAAGAGGAGATACATGCTGAAAAACACAAGTGTTTCAGGCTTTCTATACCTGCCAACATATCATAGCCGGCTCGATATCCTCTGCGACACCTCCTTGTGCGATACCCTTGTGAGGCAAGACACAAGGGGGTGGGATCCATTCACTTTTGGGATGTTTCACAAAACAGAAGTGGTTGGGGCCCATTCACTTTTGGGAGATCCCATCACCCTCAAAAGTGAATGAGTCCCACCCCCCTAGTGTCTTGCCTCGCAAGGGCGTCACAGAGGATATCAACCCATCATAGCCACCCTTAAACAGAAACTACCTTCAAAAAGTGGTTAAAAGTGGCCCACATTTAAGTCTACAAAGAAACACATGCAGTTTCCATTTAATGTTATTTTAGCTTGTTGCAGAGGATTATTGAACATCTTCCGATCTACCTTTGAAATAAATTGACATGAAAAAATTCACCCAGCCACATTAACTCGTGCACCAGGCACACTTCACATGAAAGAGAGCAATTAAAGCTTAATTTAAACGAGGACAACGATGGTATCCATGGCTCTTTTCATATTTCAACGTGTCTCCCATCACCAAATTCAAAATGGGTCCCATACAATAGGAGATTGTGGCCATGAAGGATGCTCTTCCTTTCCCACGAGCTCCAAGATCCTTATATTGGACTTTTAAAAATGACTACGAAAAATAGATGATTTTATCAGCTTAGCCCACAGAGTCTTATGATGGATTAGTAAGCGCCATTCCATCGTTCTTTTTGATTAACCGAAGATGCTACCAACTGAACCAGTTTAAATAAGTGGACATGACTAGTGTATAACCAAGGGTTCATTGGAATATAAAAAAAAAATAGATCATCTAATTTGTGTGTGTGTGTGTGTGTGTTTTTTTGGTACATTACAAATTGACTGACTGGCCACACAGACCCACAACCACTACTCAAACAAGAAGCTCCACAGTTGTTACTATTGGGTTAATGTCTTGTATTTAACCTGAGATGTAACCCGGATGATGATACAAAGAAAACCCGAATATGACATGTATGTTCATCTAATTTGGTGCTCAGATCCGACTCATGGAGATTAGGGTTTGTGGTTTTATATTTAGAGGTTTATTGATTTTTGTACCATTGTATTGTTCATTGTAATATTTGCTTTCGATCATAGTGAAAGCTCTTTCTCCTTTTTTGCCAGTAGACTTAGGCTTTAGGCCGAACGACTTAAATCGTCTTGTTCTTACTATGTGATTGTTGTTTACATTAATTTTTCTCTTTTATTTTATTGTATACGATCCCAAATCTAAATTCCCACATAACAACTACATATAAAGAAGGGTTGTCACCTAATTTGTAATAATTCAGTTAAGTTGATTTTTTCTTCCTCTTTTTTATGAGTATCTTTTAACATTATTATTATTATTATTTTAAAGTAGGTAGGATTCATATAAGGGCAAGTCCCATTTTAAATAATCTCCTGGATAGAGGTACCATTCCATTACCAATCAGTGCATGACATGTGGCCTAACAAAGGATGTTTGAATCAATACACGGTCAAAAGAGGTTATTACAGTAAATACACAATAAAAAAGTACTTATGCACTTAATGATACACCCTTTGTCAGACATCATGGCACATAGTGAGAAGAGACTGGAGTGCTACTGTCCATTTAGATTGGAGATGATGTGAATTCGAGCATGTCCCACTTGCCCCACTTTGCTGCGTATGAGTCTTGTCTCCAAGTACTAAAGATTTGTTCGATGTATCCTTTTTATATGAAAGTAAATCCTTAATAGTTTAAAAAAGTGTACAATTAAATAGTAGCTATACCCAATACAAGGTACATATTTAAAAAATTAGAAGAAATTCTATAACACCTTTAAAAGTGTTCTTTACACCTCCTCTCTAAAAAATTCAAAATTCTAATCAAAACCCATGTTTAAAATTATTCTTCTAACCCTTCTTTCTCCAACTACCCCCTCTCTCTTCACCCAACTCCAGCGACCTCAGTGGCGGCAGCAATGGAGATAGCCACTCACTCTCTTCTCCCTGTTCCTCTTTCATTTTTTGTTTACAAGAGAGCCCTTACTCAGACCTGGAGGTCCTAACGAGGGTCTCTGTTCGAACCTACAGGTCCAAACAGAGAGACCCCTTGTTCGGTCTTCCAAGTTTGAACAAGGCACCAAAAAAATGAAAAAAAAAATAGAAAGAGAGGGAGACAAAGAGAGAGATGCAGGGGAGATTACCAGAGAAGGAGATGCAGGAGAGAGAGAAAAGGTGTTTTGGGTAAGAGATGGAGTGTGATGAGACAAAAAAGGGGATGGAAAGATGGGGGGTGGGGAGCACTTTTGAAAGTACTATTAGAAGCTCCCTTATATTTATATAGCTGTAAAAGTCATGCTTTGACGACTTTTATTATCTTTTGACCATACCTTGACGTATCTGTATTAAAAATGGAGACAGACAATTATAAGGCATCATAAGTTTTGCCATAATTTTGAATGCATCATATTGTAGGAGAATTATTTAATTTCGTGGAGCTAATCAATTCATAGGTTTTTTTATATCGAACCTTTTTTATGGTGGTCAGATAACCTTACTCTCTTGGAGTATTTAAATATATTTTTCTCCGATAGGGCACATAAGTGTGTTTGTGCCTTTTTTTAAAAACTTGTGCAGTTTCATGTTTTTTCCTTGATCTAGGCCCCCCAAGATTTTGTGCGTGCAAAAGGGTTCTCAAGTTATGCGCATGGACTAGGGGGTGGACACATCAGTGCCAAAAAGTGATAAGCAGCCTCCAAAAAGTGTATATTACTTCTTGGCATTGATATGTCCACCCCTGATCCATGCACACAACTTGCGCATCACATTTGTGCACACGAAATCCAGGCTCTGAGTTTAGATTTTTCCCTTTCCTCTTGTTCATGTTTGATTTTTTGCGTGTGCTTCTTCTATTATTTTGCACGTGATGGATTGGAGGTAGATGTATATCATATTCTTACATAATGCTGCCAGTCGGAATTGAACGTATGACTTTTTTGTTAAAAGGTAGGTACTGTGAATTGAACGCAGTAGCCATTTGTTTTGACCCTGGCTGATGCTTCCTGAACCTTATATTTGATGACATTGTATATACCTACTTCCATTTGACACCAATCCAACGGTTGAGATGTAACACCTCATACGAACGCACCCTCATTTGAATTGGAATATTCCAAGACATATCGTCTTGTTTGAGTCGTCTGACCAGCCTCCTGGAGGCGATTCCTTTGATGCATGTGTGTGTGTGTGTTTTTTTTAAGACCCTGACAAGACGAAACTACCCTTTTGACCACTTCATTTGAAGAGAAAATCTGGTCTCTTTTACTATTTTTTGTTTACACAAATGCCCCTTGGAATGGCAGGAATTTCTATTTTCCCAAACCATTTGCCTACAAGAAATTCAGTAAGGGTATTTATGTCAAAACACTAAAATATTTAAACGCAACGATTCCCTCACCGTGCCGGAAGCAAGTCTCTGTGATGAAAATTAGTGTGATCATCACCGTCCGATAACACTGCAGGTTGAGATGTGGGTTGGATAGGGTTCAAAGCTGTTCAAATAAAATCATAAGCGTCCAAAATGAGGCAACAAATGCAAAATAAATTACGTATCAATGGTCACACCAATTTTGGTTACAGATAATTAGCTCCTTGGTGCCTTGTCCCACACAGACTTTATTATATTCTCTTTTTTGGCCGTTTCTTTCTGAGGGGGTATTTGCATCATTGTTGAAAGCCAAAGCAAGGATTGGCTTCTAAAAATATGCCACGTCACCAAGGTTCTAAACATTGGTTATTAACACGTGGACTTATAGTTATTACCAATTAAGGTCAAGTTACAGATTTGCCCTACACTTTGAAATTTCGCCCTATTTTTTGGGAGAAAAAGAAAGTTCACCTACTGATCCAGTGGCTCAATTAGGTGTGCAACACCACACTATTTTTTATTGACAAAAAGTACCCTTTGGTCAAGAAAGAGGTATGTATGCTGTAGGGCTGTCAATGAGCCGAGTCGGCTCATCATGAACTAAGTCAGAACGTTGTTTTAAGCTCCCAAATCCAAGCTTGAACTTTGATTTAAGTTCTTTTCGTAAGTGAGCCTGAACCAAGCTTTACTAAGCTCGGCCGTAAAAACTTCAATTTGGTTAAGAATTTTATGTCACGAGCTTAAGCTTTGTCTTCATATGACAAGTTTAAACTGAGTTAGGTAAAGCTCGGCTCATTGACACCTCTAAGCAAGACCATTGAAAAATTAATCTTTGCAGAGCTAGATTGATCTCCAGTCCAGATAGGTTTATCTTAGTAATAATTCAATGTTATATTAGGCTTATCAGAGGGTGTTTTGGTAAACAAACATTGCACTTAAATTGTATATTTACTAATACACCCCTGTGTTTCTACCATGATAAGGCATCGTGCTATGCATTGATTGGTACTTGCGTGATGTCTCTAGTCCAGGTGAAAGATGAATGATTTCATTAAAAAAATGATACTTCTATGTAGTGATTCCAGATATGTTGTGTAAAACTTACGTAGCGTAGTTGTTGTGTGAGCTACCATAGTGTGACACATAATCCCTTAAATCATTGGAAAACAACATGTAATCAATAGAGATGCTTTAATGTCATCTCTGTACCACACATTAAAAAGAGGAAGAAAATATATATATATAGATCTCTCTGTCTGCCATGACCATTGGGCCCCACAATTTCTTGCCGGACTCTTTTAATAGAGCTCAATCATGTTCCAATTGATCAAGCTGAATGAGCACTGAAGCCAATGCATCTTGAAAAATCTAGAAAACCTAAAGGCCAAGACGAGATTTACAAACGAATATGAGAATATTTTTGCAGGTTTTCCATTAATTACTTTTTGGATTCTTTCGTTATTTTATTTTATTTTTGTTGGATTTGATTTGTCATTAATGTGTTTCTTATTTGGACATATTACCTTGTATGGTAAAGTGTCATTGTGGTCCTTCTACCCTTTTTAGGCTCACTACTTGTTGCGTTTTATAGTTTGTGAGAACTAAAATTGTTGAGATTTAGTAAATTAATTTAGTTCTGTGGCTTTAGCTCAATTTCATCCAACTTGAAATAACTTTGATATTACAAGAGTCTGAAGAGATGAAGACGCCTAAGTTGGTAAAGTTTATGGATGTTATATGACAGACTTGGGTTTAAAACCCGTCTTTAATTACCTATAAATAAAAAAAAACAGTAGTCAGAAGAGATAGTTTCAAGTATACATTCTGGAATAATAGATGATTCATAGTTACGGGTCACCTGGTTTATTGCAACAATTTGTGTCAACTTGCTAGCTGTTGTATTTGAGTCTTTATGGGGAAAATAAAATCTGAATATTGTTGAGGAATTGAAATAGGCGTTAACAGTTGAAGATAGCAGAACGGATGTGTCATGGAAGATCTGAATCTGCCTCAGGCTTCTCAGGATTTGGTGCAAACACTGCATAAATGAACAAGGTATGAATGGCATAAAGGTGTACACATTAGTACCAAAAAGTGAAAAGCAAGTCCAAAAGGTGTAAATCATTTTTTCGGTGCTGATGTGTTTGTTCTGAAGTTGTTTAGACCATGGTTTTAAAACTCAAAATCGGAGTCAGAATTGGTCCTGACAGATTTTCGAGTCGTATCGGCCGATCCAGACCGATTCCAAATTGACTCGACAGATGTAATACAAATAAAAAAAACTTTAAAATGTTTTAAAATTCAAAATTTGAAAAAAAAATCAAAAATAAATAAATTTCAAGTCGATTCCCAATCCGGATTAGCCGATCCAAGCTGATTCACATTCGGATCAACCGATTCCCAAATTAGATTGGCCGAGTCAAAACAAATCCAAGTTAACCCTTAAAATCGGATCAGCCCCAGCCGATTCCAAGTTGGATTGGCCGATCCAACTTGAAAAGTGATATGTGCCCCCCTAAAAAGCATAATCACTTTTTGGCGCTAATGCGTCTGCCCCTTATTAGAGAGCAGAAGTTAACGGTTTTTAGTGGAGCAAACACAATCCTCCCTCGGGCAAACCACGTACTCTTTTAAGAGTAGTTATACTGACAAATATAAGTATCTTTTTATTTCTTAGGGTTCATGCACGCAAATGCTGTGGTCTTTTATTATTATTATTATTATTTTGATAAATGACCAATGTTGTGGTCTTCATAAGTTATCGTATAATGACTATTTATGACTAAAAAGTGTCATGTGACCCTCTAAAACATGCCATAGATTGACACATGGTATGTTTTTGAATTTGGTACCCTTATTTGGACACTTACTTTTTGAACAGAGTGTTTTTATGTATTTAACCCCAGACACACATGTCATCTTATGGCGTGGTCACAGAACATTTGTTTTGTAATTTTATTTTATTTTTTCTCATTTTTAACTAGTTTATGTAAGGTTTAAAGTCGACAGTGTACTTGAGAAAACCCTAGGCTTCAAATATATAAAGCATTAAATATGGTGGAGTTTAAAATAATAATTATTTATTTAAGACAGTTAATTACGGTTGGAAGCTGATGCTCCCCACGTGAGGATATTTTTGTCATTTCGAAGATAATATTAAGGTAAACAATCATTCAATGGCATTATGAAATTAAATAGAGATATAGGGGCTTTTATAGAGAGGAGGGGCTCTCTCGTATTGCTGTGGCAGGAAAATTCTGAAGTTTGATTGGGCAATTTTGGAAAGAAACGGGAAAAGTAGAGCGCAAGCTTTGCTTCTCTCGTCCATGCCGGGTGCACCCCCTAAATTCCTTTTTTCATCCTCTTCTTCTTTCAGAACCCTTCTTATATTCTATTAAATCACCTACGGATCTTCAAACCCATTTGGGTTCTCGGTTGCTCATTCTCTGAAGAGAAATCTGAAAATCCTTGGTGGGTTTCTAATCTGTAATCTTCCCTGTTTTGCTTCATTCCTTCATGGGTTTTAGCTATTTCTAGGAGACGAAGATCGTTCCATTGATTTTCTACAAGGGTTTTCGTCTGTCCAACGATTTCTGCCTTCCAAGCTTCCCAAATCTCTGAAGCAATATTGGGTTCTTGTAAGTATAGCTGGACTCTGTTTCAACACTTCTGTAGAAATCAAACTCTGAGATTTTTTACTGCTTTTTTACTTCTTCCTTATTATTTTGCTAGAACCCTTTTTTGAAATCTTGTAATTTGAGTTGTTCAAAGATCAGAAAAGTTGGAAAGTTTGAAGGTTTGATCCATGGGAAATTGCTGTGTTGTGCCGGCGGTTTCCTCGGGAGAGAAGAAGGGGAAGAAGAAACAGAACCCTTTCTTTAATGATTATGCTGTGAATTACTTAACCGGAGGTGGGAATAAGTTCTTCGTCTTGAACGATCCGACGGGTCGCGACCTTGGAATCAGGTACGAACTGGGTCGAGAGCTTGGGAGAGGAGAATTCGGGGTAACGTATCTCTGCACTGATAAATCGACAGCGGAGGCATATGCCTGCAAATCAATCTCAAAGAAGAAGCTGAGAACTTCAGTGGATATCGAAGATGTGAGAAGAGAGGTGGAGATCATGAAGCAATTGCCGAAGCATCCAAACATTGTGAGCTTGAAGGATACGTACGAGGATGACAATGCAGTCCATCTCGTGATGGAATTGTGTGAGGGTGGGGAATTGTTCGATCGGATCATCGCGAGGGGACATTACACGGAACGGGCTGCTGCTGATGTTACTCGCACCATTGTTGAAGTTGTTCAGGTTTGGATGGATTCATATTGGATTCTTGTTTTATATTTCACTGTTGAATTTCCATTTCCTTTGATTTTTTTACCCTATATTTGTTCGGTTCTTGATTTGATTTTTTTTCTGATTGTGATTGCTTGTTGATTGATATAGCTGTTTGGGTTTTAATCTGAAGATAGTTTTTGTTCAGGGTTTCATTCTCTGTTGATGTATTGGTTTCACGAGAATATGGCTTTCTTGTTCATTGATATCTTATTCTTTGTTCGATTTTTGTGTTTATTGCTTGATATTTATTTTGATATCGATGAATCTCGTGGATGTTTGTTCAACTAGCTTTTGAAGCATGTGTTTTGGATATCTGGGAGATCAAATATTTTATTGTTGAATTCAAATACTTTTCTTTTTTCTAGTCATTGTACTTTGGGTTTTTTCTCTCTATGTAATCCACGCTTTTTGACCGATATTCAGTAGTCTCCTAGACTTATTGTGGTCTCTAGTGTTCACTCCCTTGGTCTCTTGATCAAACAATGGAAACTTGACTGATCTTGTCTTTCTGTTAATGGCTTTCTGTAGTCAATTTACATCTTTTGGGTTGTCCATGATTCCATATCTGAAGTTCCCACTAAGTTGTGTCCTTTGTTCTTTATTCTTTATCCTTTATTCTATTTTCTTTTTGTTACCAAGACTTCTCAAAGTACTCTGTTGGCTGTGACTCCCTTCTCTTCCTTTTTGTTATACTGATTATTTGTAACTGTCTAGTAGAGCTTGTAACTGTTAACAACCTTTCATTGGATCTTTTGTGGTAGTGTCAAAACTGATTTGTTATACAGTCAGAGTGGTCTGAATATTGGATTCTCCAACATCCATGTCAGAACTTCCCACCAATAATAACTAGTCATGCTGGATGTATTCATCTGTTTTGGCTCAAACCCTCTACTGCCATGCTGGTTCTACTAATAATAACTAGTCATTTTCTTAAACTTAAGTTGAATTTGGAAGTAAGATTCCTCCTCATTCAACCTGTTTGTGGAAAAGTTGGATTTGGCTGTGTTTTTATGGGATTTAAATAATATAGTTTACTTTATTGCACTGCAGATGGCTGAAGTGCACACCAAGTTGTGTCCCATGTTCTTTGTTCTTTATCCTTTATTCTGTTCCCTTTTTTTTAACTTACCAAGGCTTCTCAATGTGCTCTGGTGGTAGTGACTCCCTTTTCTTTTTGTGACTGTCTAGTAAAGCTGTTAATCATTTGGAAGCATAAGAATTGATTTGTTGTACCTTTAGCGAGGTCAAAATATTGGATCTTCAATATCCATGTTGGAAATTCTTACCAAATTTCAATGTCCACTCCTAATTTTATTTCCTGTCTAAGTATATTTATGTTTTGGCTCTGATCCTTTACTGCCTTTCTGGTTCTACCAATGGTAATTATAGTTACTTTCTTAAACCAGAGATTGATTTTTTTATTTTTTGGGTAGCACCTGAGATTGAATTTGGAAGTAAGATTCCTTCTCATTCAACTTGTTCTTGGAAAAATTGGAATTAGTTGTGCTGTTATGGGATTTAATTAATGTAGTTCACTTTATTGCTCTGCAGATGTGTCACAAGCATGGAGTGATGCACCGGGACCTCAAACCTGAGAACTTTTTGTTTGCAAACAAGAAGGAAACAGCACCCCTGAAGGCAATCGACTTCGGGTTGTCGGTGTTCTTTAAACCAGGTGATGATTTTTAGTAGGACTATTTCCTTTCATTTGCTATGCTATATCATTTGTTTGATGTTTTACACAATAGCTGTTTTCCAGTTAGCCTTGAAATCTGTTTCAATCCCTGTACCATATTTGAAGGTTTATCATTTTCCACAGGAGAACGGTTTAAGGAGATAGTGGGAAGTCCTTACTACATGGCTCCCGAGGTGCTAAAACGAAACTATGGCCCGGAGGTTGATGTCTGGAGCGCTGGAGTTATCCTTTACATCTTACTTTGCGGGGTCCCACCTTTCTGGGCAGGTTGATCTCTTTATTTCTAGCAGGTGCACTGCTTCTATTATGTTCAACTTAAGTAAGGCCATGCAGGTTGGAATCCTGTAAGTGTCCATCTGTAGGATTTGTAAATGGGACACGAAGTTTAAGGCCTGCACTGAGTCAAAATCTGCAAACTTGGAAGAAATAATTAGTGAATTAAAAAAAAACACAGAGTGACATTATTCGGAATTCTAGATTTATCGATTCATTGCTTGTATTTTATTCTTGGGTTTTTTCTTCTATTAAAATCCATTCTCATTCTATGCAGAAACGGAACAAGGAGTTGCACAGGCAATCATCCGCTCTGTTATAGATTTTAAGAGAGACCCTTGGCCTAAAGTTTCTGATAATGCAAAAGACCTTGTGAAGAGGATGCTTGATCCAGATCCGAAGCAGCGGCTGACAGCTCAGGGAGTGCTTGGTATTTTTTCTTTTTTTCTTTTCTCTTCTTTTTCTTCTTCTTCTTCCTTTGTTTTTTAAGTGGTGCTGTTTTCCAAATAGTTGGGATAAGGCTATTGCTGTTGTTAAGTGGTGCTGTTTTATTTTCACAGATTTTTGTTGTTCAAAACAAAATGAGGAATTATTCACTGTGAAACAAACCTAAGTAGATACCTACAAGAGGTTAAAACTTTCTTTTCCTGACTTTTTGAATGCAGATCATCCTTGGTTGCAAACTGCTAGCAAGGCTTCAAATGTCAATCTTGGTGAGACTGTTAGAGCAAGGCTCAAACAATTCTCTGTAATGAACAAGCTTAAGAAAAGAGCTCTGAGGGTAAGGATTCCTCTGTTTTGCTGGATAATCTATTTACCTGTTTTTATCCATTAGGTAAAACTTGTGGAGCATTGTTGATCTTGGTTGGATGTTGTCCTGCATAAATTTTATAAATGTTTGATGATTGACACTGCTCTGAAATTCCATCTCTGCAGGTGGTGGCTGAACATTTGTCTGTGGAGGAAGTGGCTGGAATAAAGGACGCATTTCAAATGATGGACACTGGAAACAATGGCAAGCTCAACCTCGAGCAGCTGAGAGTTGGGTTGCAAAAGCTTGGCCAGCAGATGCCAGAAGCAGACCTTCAGATTTTAATGGAAGCTGTAAGTATTTTCCCAAACTCAGCCCAGCATATTTTTTTCCCTATAGCCTTTTTCCTCATTTGAGAGCCTTCTAATCATGACCAAGTCAACATTTTCCATGAGATTTAGTTTCAATAAGAAATGAGATTTATATACTAGTATTGAAAGCTATTGATGATTGTCTATACTTGGCCACTAAGACAACTTCAAGAACAATTTATCATGTACAAGTTGCTTGCACTTTGTACAAAATGATTAGAGGCCTTTATTAATGTTTTATGATCCTGCTAGTTGACAACATGATGAGAAATTATTTGTGAGAGAATATTGAGAGTTGGTTTTTACAGGCCGATGTAGATGGGGATGGAACTCTGGACTACGGAGAATTTGTTGCAGTTGCAATACACTCGAGAAAGATAGGCAACGATGGGCACCTGCGCAAAGCCTTTGCATTCTTTGATCAAAACCAGAGTGGGTACATAGAGATTGAAGAGCTACGTGAAGCCTTGGCTGATGACATTGGTACCAACAATGAAGAAGTCATCAATGCCATTATTCATGATGTGGACACAGACAAGGTTGGTGTTTTATACATCATCCAAACTTTATACCATGTATTTATGGTTGGCTACATGAATCCTGCACTCTATCTCTGGCCATTCAACCCTATGTACATATGTATGCATCGATACAAATACATTCAATCTGACTCCCATTTTAATTATTTGCAGGATGGACGCATTAGTTACGAGGAATTTTCTGCAATGATGAAGGCTGGCACAGATTGGAGGAAAGCATCCAGGCAGTATTCACGGGAGCGGTTTAATAGTCTCAGTTTGAAATTGATGAAGGATGGGTCTTTGCAGTTAACCAATGAGGGTAGATGAAAAAAAGGAAAAAAGAAGGAATTTTTAAAATTAAAAGTAAAAAATATATATAGATTTCATTTGTGTTGAGTCTACATTTTTTTTGTATCATTTTGTTTTCTCTCATTTATTTTATTTATTTGTTAACAAGTGTTGTGGAGGGAGGGGGGAGATTAATATGATTTCAGATGAGTCATCTTGTGTTTCTGGATGACTACATATTGCTCTATGTTATTTATGTTGTTGTGGTTGTAAATAATGCCAATTTTGATTTGCTGGGTCAGAGACTGAGACACTGGATTTTTGGATGACCCAGGTTAAGGTTGAATACACCCACTAACTGAATAGTCATCTGTTCTTCAGAGGGAAATGTTTTCATTTTTCCCCAACTGGTTTTGCACTGGTGACCCTGTGAGCTGCAAAAAGGGCTGTTATTAGCTCTTAATTTGAAAATAATCTGTTTGGTTATGATCAAATAATATCTAATCCTGAACTTAAAACAAAACCAAACCATGAATAAATAAAGTCTTATAATAATAATAATAACCCACAAATACAGCATCGATTTATCCCTACCAAAAAAAGAATCCAATATCTATTAAAAATATTAGTCTATTATAAATGTGAAAAAGGACCATTATGGTAACAAATGTTATTCTAAAGAGAAAAAGTTCAATGAAACTAAAAATAATTCCAACAGTGATTTATTACAATCTTTTCCTAACATATCTTCTTTTTCTTTCTTTTTTTTCTCTTTTTTTTTTTTTTTTTTTTTTTTGGTAAAGTTAAAATTTCATTCCGGATTTAAATAAAATTAAAATAAATTAAAACTTACATAAAATTTTATACAAAAATATGAGTAGGCCTTCTGTCCAATCTATGGGTGATTGACATAAGACCCCATGCTCAGCTAAGGCATGAATTTCTTTGTTTCTACTTCAAGTTGCATACTTAATTACTAACTGATCATAGTCCAATGGAATCTGTTTACAATTGTCTATGCATAATTTAATCTCACTTGAGCACTCCTCCAAAATTCCTTCAAAAAGTTGATGACTCCCATTGAGTCTCCGTCTACTTTTAGTTTCTTGACTCCCATTGCTGACGTTGTTCTCAGTCCAAGAAGAACCTCTTCTGCTTTAACTAATAGTGGAGAAGAAAATGTTCTCTTCCTGGTTATTGCAGTGATAATCTCTCTTTTTTGCATTTCTTAATGTTACTTCTAATCACACCAGTTGGTAGAAGATAAAAGTTGTTTGATATTTCAAAAGTTTAAGCCCAATGTCTGATTGATCGAGGAAACCAGGCCCGATCAATTGGGCATATACTCGATTGAATTGTGCAAATGGCAGAAACCTGAAATTGAACGTTTCAATTTTAGAGATTCGTTATTGGGATGTGTGTAAACGCAACTAAGATGTCTACAAACATTCATACACAATTGTTCAATGGAAAATGGTGTCTATAATGTCTATAAACACATCTAAAAGTGTCTCCACAATTTATATAAAAGAAAGACACTTCCATATGTGAAACACACTTCAAACTTTTCTCTCTCATCTTTTCCAACCTCTGTATCTTTGGGAAATACCCATTGATTTTTTAGTGCATATAATTCTGGAAAATTATTTATCAAGTGTTCAAGGGTTAATCTTACAGTGCTGCAAACTGCCAACCAACAGCACAACTTCGGTTGAGACTGTTTTATCTTAGAGACAAAATTGTTGTGACTCATTACAGTCTCTGTATCTTTCTTTAATAATAGAGTAGAGGGTGAATATCGTCTTAAGGAAAACGTAGTCTGTGACTCGGGCGTTGTCTTCACTTATTTGTCATACTATTTATCTAACAAGAGCTCCATCAAGGTTTACCTTTAGAAAGTCATTTGTTAGTGCTTCACAATGCTCATGTTCCTCATTTTCCTTCATTTCCTTTTCTACTAGCTTTAGACTCTTTAGTTCTTTCTTCATTCTACACACATAAGCCACTATTAAAACATCATTAAAAGCAATTCTTTCAAACAACATTGAGTTCTTGATTTTCCATATATTCTACTATATTACAGTTATGTATATTCACAAATCCAAATTTTATGTATATTTTGCATGGTTAGCCATATTTTCCCTCCATTCATGAAATAAAATATTTTCATCCTACCTAATTCTAAATTTTAGTATTGATCCAAACCAAATTTTTTTTCCAATCTAAGACATATGATTAATACATGTATTAGTGATTCATTCTTATCTTTGTGTAGGTGACAAATTGTATCTAGATTGATTCCTCTTTAATTAAGATGGAGACTTTTCAAATATGGAATTTAAGAGTGTGCATTTGCTGACTGTTTGTTTTGACCGTTAAATTTTAAGATGAATTTACCCTTAGTACACCTCTTTACAAGAGATGTATCTCTTCATATAGACATTTTTGCCCTTAATGCATCTCTTCTATAGATTTAGAGAGAACACTATAATGTGTCTTATTATTTTATTTTTGTGGTCATTTTCATACTATTTTTTTCAACAACATCACATCATTTAGATGTTCTACCAATCCAAATTTCAAAATATATACATATTCTTCAATGATCCTTAAAGACACAACCACCCGATATTATTCAAGAGAGAAATGAGAGTAAGCAAACATACAACTTGTAGCCTCCTAGTTCAAATTTATGGAATCATATCTCTATGGAAGCTAAAGAGTTATGAAAGGATTCGATTTTGAGTATGAATTTTTTTTATTATTATTCTTTAAAGGAGTTACGAGTGTAGTATTGGGAGCCATATCCTCTGCACCACCTTACGGTACATCATGGTGAGTCACTGACACAAATGGGGGTGGAGCCCCTGCAAAAAGTGTATGGGCCCCACCCCCTTTGTGTCTGTGACACACCGTAAGGTGGCACAGAGGATACGAGTCCGTAGTAATATACCCTCAAACCATATGCTAAAATATGAGACACCATGGCTTATAAAACGAGGCTACTTTGTTAGCTTTAAATGGCAAATAAAATCTCAAGGAATGGTAGAACATATCTAAATATTTGTATGTTGTGTTGAATTTGTGTTGAACTGTGAGCAATAGAAGTAATAGTTTTTTTGTCATTGATTCCTATGTGATTTGTAGATATTATCCAATTCCATGCTGGGTCACATTCCTCCATCCCATTAAAGACATAGCAAGCATCTTCCACTCCCAAAATTACCCAACATGTTTTATTTTAAATAAATAAAAAAAATACCAAACATGGATGCTTGAGGAGATAATCATCTACAATTATAAATCTCTTTACAGTAGGAATGGTCATATCACAACTCTGGAAGTGATTATGATTTTATCAAAATTTGATATTTAAATCTAGAGGTGTCAAATCACAGCCACAAGACACTTTTGTGGCTGTGATAGGCCCGTTTGGTGATTTAGAGATGTAAATTATTTCATCTCCCTAAGGATTTGGTACGACTAAATAAAGTTACCCTAAAGTAGGACTGACATGGGGGCCGATTATAACTGGGGAGAAAGGGTTGTACCAAATCTGACAGGATTTCATCTCGAATGGGGTAAGCTTCCAAGGGCTAGGCTTCCAAGGACTAGAGGGAAAAAGAACTCTAAGGGGTTAAGTTTTGAGTGGTACGGATTTGGCGCACCCCATTAAAAAACAACTAAGGTCCTCCCTACATAGGGTGGACCCATCAACACCGAAAAATGATTTACACTTTTTGCAGGGAGTGTTTTTCACTTTTCGGCACCGATGTGTCCACCCTAGGTGGACCTTAGACATTCTTTAAGGGGCAAACCAAATCTTGCGAGGGTTTCAAGTCATTTTTTTCAAACTTTTTTTTTTTTTGTACAAATAAAAATAGTTAGAGGGAAAGAGAGACAAAGATTGTGTTATACATATTAGAAGGAAGAGAATATGCTTACTTGTAGACTGCATAAGTTTCACTTGCCAAGAGCTAATATAATCCCCTTGGAGTTGTGGAGGATGAAGAACATCTCATGGATTATCTCGGTTTCTTGCAATGCAAAGTTATAAATAACAACCCATACATAATTATTTCAGTTTAAAGAATTTGTCCTTCAAATATGTGATTAAATTCTGATGCAGATTTCATCTTTTTCCCTTTTAGTTAAAGATGGCCTAAAATCCATTTTTGTCCTTTTATTTCCATTAATCCATATGACCCCTAATTTAGTAAACCCACTGAAATTGAAATTGAAACAACAACAGAGTAAACACAAATCATATGAGACTTGTGAAGAAAGAAATCTTACACAAACAATCTTATACATGATAGCTTAGCAGGGGAAAAAATTCAAACATCATCACTTTGATGTTTAAAACACGCACTCACACACATACACAAGAAAAACAAAGTCTAATATCTTTTTAATTCTTCCAATGATGTAGGAATAAAATAGAGATGAGAGATTTATGTAAGAGTATTTTCATTTATATGTTATAGCAAAAATTATCTCTCAAGCTCTGACAAATAAAGTTCACATTTTAATAGTTTTCCACTTTTCTTAAATAATCCCTTCTTCTAGTTTGACCATATGCCCCTCTCAAATTTTAATTTTTTTTCCAATCCCTCCATCTCTCATCTTTCCTTTGTAACTTTTTTCCCCCTAAAACCCTTTGATCATTTTTCTCGCTTGATAAATCCCCTTCTGGTCTTTTTTTTTTTTTTTTTTTGGACTAAAAAGTAAGCCTATCCATTAGAAAGAGATTGTCCGAAGGCTGATACATCATAAAGTAAGTCAGGTTCCAACCACTCCATAGGGGTCACAAACCAATCCATCCAAGCAGTGGATCCCAAGCCACTATTGGCAATACAATTAGCAACACCGTTTGCACATCTTTTAACATGAACACAAAAGAACAGAGAAAAGATATTACAAAAAAGCTAGACAGTCTGAGATAGGGCTACGAATGGCCCATGGTATCCCCTCTGATTGATCAAAGAAGAGGGACACAACAATAAGGGAATCCCCCCAAGATCAGACTACTAATACACAGCTGGTGGGCACTAGAAAGAGCCAAACGAGCCTCCATACACTCCACAGCAAGAGCCGAGTCCGCCTTCCCTAGAGGCATGGAAAAAAGATCCTCTCCAATCATGAATCACCACACATGCACCATATGTGTGAGAGGACTCACAAAAAATTGCATCAAAGTTAACTTTAAACACGTCATTCTCCAGAGGTCTCCAACTCAAATTAGCATTCCACACATTCAGGCGCAAAAATGAAAAATCTCTAGCAAGATAATCATTTAGTAACTTGAAAGCATAAAAAGAAGCATTAAGCATATTAAATAGAGAATATTTATAAAAAATTGTCATGTTTCTAGCATTTCAAATGCTCCAAGCAAAAATAGCAATAATATTAAGCATGTCATTGCACTCATGTTTGATTAGGTTAGGCATGTTAACCCAAGAAATGAGCCACTCTGAGAATGATAGATTTGAGAGAGAATCCGATATAGTTCTAAGGCAAAGGGGGGAGGAGAACTAAATGGGGGCGACCACATTACACGTAACTAGGTAATGACTAGGTAATGCATGATAGACTCTTTTGCCTCTTTACACAAACGGCAAAGATCATCAACAGAAATCTTCCTTCAAATAAGATTATCTTTCATAGGAAGAGCCTCTTTATAAGCATGCCAAATAAAGTGTTTAACATTAGGGGGGATATTGAGAAACCATGTGATATTCCAGGGAAATTGGATTGAAACTGGGGGAATCTAAGCATGGGCTAGATTTAGGGCATTTTAAAGGGTCATGGCCTGGCCTAATGCTAGTAGTAAGAATATTCAACCAATAAAAACCCTTTTTTTTCTCAAGCTTCCATAAAAATTTATCCCCTATGGGAATTTGAGGAATAGGGATTCTCATAATAATGTCTTTTTCCACCGAAGAAATCCAATCACCAATAGGAGAAAGATTCTAACATCTAGTGTCCTGGTCATTAAGTTGATGGACTCTATGAACCTGAGGGGTTCTTGAGAATTTGAAGCCAGTCTAAAATTGTGAGATTGTGGAATATAGGGGAAATTCCAGATATCAATCAATCTCTCATCTCCAGTAACCCACATTAAACCTTTTGCCAACAGATCCCTACCTCTTATAATACTTTTCCAAGCCCAAGAGCAGTTATTCAGACATTTAATAGAAATGAAAGAACCTTTATGGTAGTAAAGGGCTTTTAGAGTTTTGACCCAAAGGTTGTTCGGGTTGTGAAGGATTCTCCACATTTGCTTTGCCAAAATAGCGACATTAAAGTTGGGGAGGTCTAGGAAACCCAGAACCCCATCCATTTTACTCTTTTGGAGCTCATCCCAAGTGATTCAATTAATTTTATTGTCATTTTTGCTACTTCCCCACCAGAACTTTTGTTGAATAGATTTAATCGAGTTGCATATGGTCTTGGGGAGAAGAAAACAAGGCATAGTGTTAGAAGGGATAGCAGACACCACAGACTTGAGAAGGACTTCTTTACCCGCCTGAGAAAGTAGTTTTCCTTTCCACCCTTGAACTTTGACTCTCTTCCTAACTACAATGTAGGAAAATAGAGATATTGTGTCCTTTCTAATAGAGAAGGGGAGTCCTAGATAGGATCCTAGATTTTGAGCTTGTTTGATCCCTAAGCTACCAAAGGTAATCCTTTTAAACTATCTAGGGGTGTTTTGACTGAAAAAGACTTCAGATTTTTTTATGATTTATGGTTTAGCCAGATGCCTCACCAAACTAGGATATGCATTCCTTGATAGCATTGACATGATGGGAAAAGACTTTTGAGAAGATATAACAATCATCAGCAAATAAAAGGTGAGAGATGAAAGGACAAGCCAAATTGATTTTAATTCCAGAGATCGCCCTCGATCTTTCAAGACTTACTAAAGAAGTAGAGCGACCCTCCGCACAGAGCAATAAAATAAAGGGAGAGAGAGGGTCTCCTTGTCTAAGCCCCCTAGAAGGGGAGATTGCTTCGCCAGGGAAACCATTGACTAAAACTTTGTAAGAGACCAAACTCATATATTCTTTAATCCAACCTCTCCACTTTTTGTTGAAACCCACTTTTCCCATCATAGCAATGATCAAAGGCCATTCAACACAATCATAAGCCTTACTTATATCGAGTTTTAGAGCCACGTGATGAGTTTTTGATTTGTCTTTTTTGAGGAAGCAAAGAACTTCATGAGCAATCAAGATATTATCCAAAATTTGGTGCCCCTTAACAAAAGCACTTTGGTGAAGGGAAATTATATCAGGGAACACCTCCTTTATACAGGTGGCCATAGTTTTTGCAATAAATCTTATAAATGGCATTACAAAGGCTAATAGGCCTAAAGTCTGCGATAGCTTCAGGGATTTTAATTTTTGGGATGAGGGCAATGAATGTTCGATTTATGGCTTTAAGAGGGGTAGTGCAATTAAAGAAGCCTTTAATTACCTCAATTGTGTCATCACCCACAATATCCCAATATTCTTGAAAGAAGCCCACTTGGAATCTATCCAGGTCGAGACCTTTAAGCTTACCCATATGGAAAATGGCCCTTTTAATCTCCTAATCACAAAATTCTCTATTCAGCAATGCCTTGGATTCATTAGTCAAAAAAAGATAGGAGTTTCTTGTAACCTTGTGAATTTGATCAACCGATGGATTGTTTGTTTTCAATAGGTTGGAAAAGTACTCCTAAGCAACCTTGTGAATATTATTTTGCCCTTGAATCCAATCCCCTTAATCATTTTTTATGGCCACGATCCTATTGCGAGCTCTTTTAAGCAATTATAGACATATACAAAAATTTAGAATTCTTATCGCCCCATTTTAGCCAATTTACCCTAAACTTCTGAGCCCATCTAATTTCACTATTTTTTAGCCAATCATCCAAATTAGCCTCCTTAGCCACAATAGCTTTAAAGGTATCCACATTGGGGCATTTGTTATGCAACTTCTTCAACCTAGACTTAGCTTCCTCAATATGTCTATCAATGTTTCTAAACACTTTCCTGTTCCATTGACAGAGAGTAGGGGAAAGGGCATCAAACCTATCCTCAACCTTATGGAGACCAAGATCGGAGAACTTTGACTTCCAGACCGACTCAATATAACCTTTGCATTGCGGGTGGCTAGTCCAGGCCCACTCAAAACAAAAAGGCCTTAGGGAGAAATTTGAAGAAGGAAGCAAATCCATTATAATGTAACTATGATCCGAACCTTGAATGGTCATATTCTCCATGATCGCCCTTGGATATAGGAATTTCCAAGTCTCATTGCAAACAACACGATCCAATCTCTCCTTTGTGTGACGGACATCACTCTGTTTACCTATCCAAGTAAAGTGTGGCCCAAAGTGGTCCAATTCAATCAAATTTCCCTCATCCAATATTCGGTGGGCATTTCTAATGCAACTATTCGGAATTCTAATACCTCCCAATTTGTCCCTTCTACCCCATATACAGTTCCAATCCTTGATGCACAACAGAGGACCTGAACATAGCTTGATTTTGTTAATAATTTTGTCAAGGAAAACATTTATAAGCTACTTCTTTGGTTCCTTATAGACAAATTGACCTCTCCAAATACATTTTATTTCTTTGTCCTCAATCCTAACACTAATAAAGTTTGGGGTCATTTTCGTAACTTTCGCCTAAATATGTTTCCTCCACAGTATTATAAGAGCCCCCAAAAAACCAACATAATCCACAGTTTTCATATTTCAATCCTTGAAAAAATCAGATTTTTTACAAAAAGTGTCCCCCTAACATTTGGTTTCAGAGAGAAAAACAATCTACAGGTTTTTGGACTTGATCATCGCCCTTAGCTGTTGGGGATTTCTCGATTCCCTGACAGTTCCAAGTGGAGATCTTCATAGGTAACCAAGGTGCTATTCTGGGACAGTCATCGGAACCCGTACAGAAGATTTGGATATTAAAGACTTTTGCAGGAAATGAGATATGAGTAGGAGGCCTTCAAAAATCCATATTGAGTAATCTTTAAACCCCATAGAAATAAAACACTTTCCCCGAGAGAAGGGACTAGACAAATTATGTCCTATTAACCTCGCATGAGATTTGAAAACATTCAGCGATTTCTTCCTCAACACTCTGAGAATATGGGATTGGCCATGTAGATTAGGGTATTTCCCTTGGATTGAAACCAAAACTTGGATTATCCCCTTTATCCACATCCTTCCCTTATCAATATATCCTTTATTCCCCTCATTCTGGCTAATTATGCATAGGTAGACAATTCCTAGGGTTGACACATAAAATGTAGCTTTTACCATCACACGTCTCCAAGTTATAAACTAAGAATCTAATTATGAGAGAGTGAGAGAATGACTAGTGCAAAATACTAACATTATAAGAGAAAAAAGGAAAGAGACTGAAAGGGTTAAGACATCCTTTTTTAAAAAAAATTAAAAAGCCATGCAACACCATATAAGCTTCATCGAGAGTCAAGAAAATATTGATATTTTCCCTGAAAATCTTTGCCAAAGTCTTTCTGATCCCATTCTTCCCCAACTTAATTAAGTTGGTAAGAAGGGGACCAAGCTGAGGGTAATAGACATTCCCTTTACCACCTTGTGAACAAGCATCAGGTATGTTTCTATTTTCCTTTGTCATTGTAAGTTTATATAATTAATAGACAAACGTTTTAATATATGATTTCCGGTTTTCCTTTTGCAAGCTTGAGAAAACATACTTGGAAAATAAATTAAACACAGGGTTAACAAACATACCTTTGCTAGTGGAAAATTTTGAAATTGGCAGGAAATAATTACCTCAGAGGACCTTATAGTTAGTCCTTGCATAGCTTTCTTCATCACCGATTCATTTTCAAAGGCCGCATCTCTAGCTCTCTTTACCGATGTGGGGACTGAGTCTTGGTTGTATACAACTGATGAGTGTACTATTTCCTGGATATTGTGATCAATTTGGTACATCAGTCTTGTTCTGATTTTTTTTCATCATAGGCAAACTCAGGAGCTCCTCCTTCACCGCCACACATTTTCCTTTGTTCGAGCCATAGGTCGTTAGAGGCCTAGACTGATCCACATTTTCACCGTGAATTGGGCTGGGCTTAGTATTTGTGTCACCCAGGGAAATAGACCTATTGGTTTTCACTCTGTTTCCCTGATCCGACCCATTGAGAGAATAAGGGTTTGGGTTTGAAATGATAGAGATGGTGCCAGAGGAAGGGGAAGAGCATGCAACCATAGGGTTTTCCTTTGAGTCAACCAAGTCTTAAATAGAGTTACAATTGGGTACATCAAAAACATTTGAAAAGTTTTGATTTCCACTTTTCTTTTGATACTCCCTAGATATCAAGCTATTTCCAAGAGAGGAGTTTGAATCAGATGCTAAATCCTCAGCATCAGGATCCATCCCACCTACGACATGCAATGCAGAGGGATTTGGTAAGATAACTTTGGTCAGATTTTTGGAATTTTCCCTAGGATTAACATGATGGCTTAGTGACAAGATAAAAGGTTTTTTGATAGCACTGGTTGCTTTTTCAAGGGTACCATGCGCAGGCGGGAAATTAGTCGTTGGGGGGTCAGGATGGCTAACATCATCAGCCACCTCATCCAGTTTGCCGATGAGAGACCTACTCAGCTTGCTGGAGCCGGAGGTGGAAACCTCTATGAATCTTTCCTGCCGCCTCTCACTGGTCACATCATTATGGGTGGTTTTTGGAGTAAAGAATTGATATGGAAAGATTGGAAGTCGCTGAACATCCATTTTATAGGCGATTCAGCCCTTAAAGACACAGCTAGGTTTCTTGCCCGTTGCACTTCTTCCACCGGGACTCCAACTGATCCATCCTTCATTTTCCTAAGACACTCCTTATCCTCATGATTTATCATTCCACATTAGTAACAAAAGTTACCTAATCGTTCATACCTGACCGATATTGGGTAAACCCTATCTTCGTCACTGCGGAGAGTGAAGGTGGAGATTAACATTTGAGTAATGTCAACTGCGATCCTGACTCGCAGGTACCCTTGTTCACTGTGATCCACCTTGATGAAAGTTCCCACCCTTACCTTTGCAGCAACATCTGTATAATATTCCCACGAGACATCATGGAATTGCACCTAGAACTCTACCTCATGGAATTCACTGGCTTCGGTGCTGGTGCCTCTCCCCCAAGTAGCCAAAGCAATAGTATTACTATTAAATTGACATGGCCCGTCAGTCCAAAACTTATAGTAGTCAGTTTTCTGATGAAAAATAACTCTATCCCCTCCGTTTTGGAGGGGGAAGACGTCCACCAGCTTTGCCCAAGACTAGGCCTTTCTCATCACCTTAACAGAGAGGTCCTTGTTATAAGCTTTGCTCATTAGAGGTTTAACGAAAGCACTCATGGTAACTCGGTCCGATGATTCATCCCTACAGTTATTGGAAATAATAACCTCAATGTTAAGATTTCATTGAGCTTGGACCTGAGCTAGTAGTTCATCCTCATCCAAGACGATGGCCTGCTATATCTCGTTTAAACTTATAATCTCAGGATTGGTGGCCAAAAGAAAATGGGGTAAGAGAAGAGCTAAGAAGGTTGGAGTGGGGAAAAAAAGAAAAAAAAAATACCATTGTGTGAAAAACCATACGTTTGAACGAGAACCATCCCGGAGGAAGGTTTGGGACTATGGGATAGTAAACATAAGAGATAAAAACTCACCCAAAACTGCACTTTCGCAAGGAAAAGATACAAAATTAATCGACGCTTTCTAAAGAGAAAGGCACAGGTCCTCCATTGTAAAGAGAAAGGCAGCTACTCGTTTGAGCTTGATAAAAATGAGGTAATACAATAAATTTCGTTTCCTCCCCTTATGGTCTATGATGGTGAGTTTTGTTATATTTTTTGTATTATTATTATTTTTTGTGTGTCAAATTAATTATTTTTATTTATGTTAAGGGAAAGATCTTGGCCTAACCTCTAATCCATTTTTTAATCCACTTTATGTCAAATGGACAAACCAATCCAAAAGGAATTCGAATCATTTCTAGTTGAACCAAAGAAATACCATGCCCATACCAATTCAACATGTGATCAATGCCTGGCAAGGGTGTTTTTGTAACACCCCACATACATCTAAAAAACCTAACCTATGTTGTATAAGACCCTATACATGAATGTTTATTAAACTAGAAGAAATTAGGATGAAAAGAGTAAAAAATTATGAATCGGGAGAATTCTGACCGATTTGGCCGCCTTGACCGATATGAGGGTTCTTTAAACTTTAGACCATAAACCAGTAAACACATGGACTAATCTGAGGGGGGACCCCGGATCGATTTGAGTGTTCTCGGGAAGCCATAGACAAAAAATAAAAAGTACTCGGACTGATCTGAGTATGATAGATCCGACTTTATCGAATTGATCTAATTGGGTGAAAATGGAAATTAAAAGTTTTATTTCTTGAATTTTCGTGATTTTAAACCCCAACTTGAGTATGACTCTACCTTAACTATATAGGACCCTTTATGGTTTTGTTATAAACCTAATTAACCCTAAATAAAGAATATAAAAGATGAGAACAAAGAAGGATTTGGGGACTTTCGTAAGAATTAGGTTTTTAAGTTTATGATTCAATTTTAGCATATTGTTCTCAGTTAGTTGTCTATGTATTTGGATTTCAGAAGAAGAAAGGGTTTAGGGATTTCGATAGAAAGAAGATCAAACTTTTGAGGATTTGAGCAAGGAAGTAACAAGAGGTAATTCATCTAGGATTTTGTGATCAGTAAGTAACCATACTGAACATACATCTATTTCCTTTCCTAGGTTCTTAGATTCTATTCTTAGAATATGGTTTTATAAGCATCTAGACATTATATACTTTGCTTTATTGTCAACTATGGTTTTTTAATCAAATATTTTACAAGTTATTTGGTAAATATATGAATTCCATCTTTGTTCAGTTTCATTCCCTAGTTATTCTGAACTTTGATGTTTGAAATCCTTAGAGATTTACTCTTATTGGAATACTTGATTTAATTTCTAGATTAATTTCAAATGAATTCCACACACGATTTGAATTGAAACGCTAATTGGGTTAAACTGATTTTCCAAGGAAATTTTTTTTTATGTTCTAAAGTTGTATTAGATTTGTTATGATAAACAATGTTCTCATCTTTCCCCAAAACTTTGTAGTTATGTGTCTTAAAAAAGGTCAAGCATTGGTATTTGTGTTTTCTTCAAAATATGAAAGTGTATGAATAGTATGAGATGTAATTGTAGTAAAATGTGATGAGACCTAACCTTTTATGTTCATGAAATTCAAAAGTTAATAATTGAGAAAATATAACATTGATTTGTAATTTAGGACGACTGATGTAGTCAAACATTGGGGATGAATTCAATGAACTGATTGAGAATAACCGTCCATAAACCTACTGATTTTCACAAGTGAAAATACTAGGAACAAGGGACTTGTTGATTTTCTCAAAGGAAAATACCAAGAATTAAATGGAGAATAAATCTCAATAAATCAAAACTTTATTTAATAATTCAAGAATAATAATGCTCCATTACATTGTTGCTTATTTATGTACTAATGATCCAAAACACAGAAAAATCCTAAAGAGATTCATCCAATAAATTCATTTGGAAGATTATAATCACATGTATCATCTTGTAATGAGATTTTCGCCTTTAAAATGGTCGAATTTGGAAATCCTTCATGAAATAGAGATTGTAGTTCTTGAAGTCTTCTTTCTAACACACCAAGAATCACATCAAAACAAACATCTATGTGAAAAGTTATACCATTCGGAACCAACATTGAGCATAACTTTTCAAATTATGAATTTGTGCGAATTTCATTTTTTGAACTCAAATAACATGCTAATCTTTTAAAAACCCTCTTCTACTAAAAACCAACACAAAACTTAATAAAAAAAATCATTTCTAAATCAAATAAAAACCATATTAAACTCTATTGGTAATTATTTTTTTGCCTTGTTTTTTCTCTGAAAAATATCAACCTGAAATCACGTGTTGCCATGTGTTGTACTGTATCATTCTCCCCATGTTAGAAGGAATTTGTCATTGAATACGATGCATCTTTATCAAAACGATCAGTATAATATTTGATATTAACCACATCAGATGTTCAAAGTTACATGGAATTTATTTCTTCCCGCTCAAATCTTTAAACAAATCATTGTAGGAAGCATTCTATGATCAGATTGATGCGAACACATCCTCGTACTTGTCAAACATCGAATCCTTCATCTTTAGCAATTGATCATCATATTTACTAGAAATTTGACATTTCATCTCCGATAATTCATCAAAGACCTCTTCATCATATATAAGTGCATCAAAGATAATACACTCGTCATCATATACATGATCATAAAAAATAATAAAAGATGGAATTGTACCTTAATTTTTTGAATCCAAAAATATGGAATCACAATCAATTTTAGACGATTCTTTGTGAGGAATACTTACAATAAATTGTTTTTCGAGATCTTCCACTTCTGCAGTAAATTGGCTCAAAGATGCCTACCTAATTGGATTTCAAATTTGGGTACAAAAAATCTGGGCATTTCAGAACCGTTTTCAACAATTTTTTCTCTAAAAAATATACACCCTGAAATCACATGCTGCCATGTGTTGCACTGCATCACCATCCCTTACCATTGTGTAGATAATTTGATAGTGATCATTTGTCAGGCTTATAGGTGCGATTAGGTACCCAATCATTGGATCACATAAATACATGAAAACACGTGGCTTATTCATCGGACTTTATAAATGGTACGATTAGGTACCTATCCACTAGGTCACATTAATAGGTGTACATAATGCGCCCCTCATTGGGGTGTAAAATAGTTGCGATCAAGTACCTTCTCACCTAGTCACATAATAGGTGTGATTAAATATCTAATCTGTAGGTTACACTAATAGGTGAAAATCAGTGTGCCTCACATGAGATATTTATGATAAGTGTTGAGTAATACGTGATATGGCCAAATAAGTAAGATTTGAAAGATGTGTTTTGATTCAATTAACATAAAATTTGTTAAGTACTAAAAATCATTTGTTTTGTAAGCTTACTTGTAAAATTTTTATGTAAAGATTATTTTGAAAAATGTTACACAAACATGATAGTTTTAAAAGTGCTTAAGTATTCAGTTATGTATTGTTACTATGTTTTTGTGTCTCACAACATTTGTAAAAGTTGCATCATTAAATGTTTTGATTCTCCTGTATTTTGATTGACCTGTTCTATTTTTGTGTGTTCCTGTATGTTTATTTACAAGCTTGTTAAACTTATCCAAATTTACAAATTTTTTCATATTAAGAAGATACATTAGATATTGTTTGGAGTAGTCCTAGAGTGGGATGGAATTATGAAAATTTAGATTATGTTGTTTATTTTAAACACGTATTTTAATTGTTAAGTTTTTAGTTTAGATTGTTATCAAGTTAATGAAAGTATTTAAGGGTTTTTATGTCATTTACTTGCTTATGAGATGTATTTACTTTAATTCATAGATTTATTTGAATGAATGAGATATATATTAGGTTTAATTGATGGATATGAGTTTCTTTGAAATGCAAGTCGTATCTATGGTTATGGATTAACGATTGTAAGGTTGGAATGAGAAAGTTTTAGATGCACTGATATGGTTATCAGGATTTGAATGAATGATTAGTGTTCACTCCAAATCTAGAGCCCCAATATCGTCTAGGTTTTTGTGTCGCGATAGTTTTTGTGATGCTTATCTATTACACATTTACCAAAGCATCCCATGCATATGCCAGACACCCTTTGTGTGTGTCACGAGGATCCACATGATATGGGCTTGGATTATGTGAGAACGAATCTCGTGACAACTGTGAAAACGGCACCAGAGGGGCTGACGCATCAATACCGAAAAGTGATTTACACTTTTTGGGGGGTTACTTATCACTTTTCGGGGCTGATGTGTCCGTACCCTGATGCCGTTTTCACAGTTCTCATAAGATTCGTTCTCACCTAATTTTTAGTGGATATTGGATATTTATCCGTTCCAACCGAAGATGATTTGAATTTTGAAGTACGGCAAAAAAAATCCTCGGGTTAATTGGTCCGACAGCTCGAGTCATACAAAACTGCTTCGAACACCGGCCAATGCGACAAATTAAATTCAGACTTCCATTTGGCGTTACGGTTTTCATCTACACCCAC
>JAOXJP010000016.1:2394557-2405052 GCA_025762735.1 Platanus orientalis
GTTACTATGAGTGGGACGGTCATACCCCAAAAAATGACAAACCACCTTTTTGGGGGTACATGTGTGTCTGGAACTGTGGCAGAACCGTCCCACTTTTGGCAATTAGTGATGGAAACGCATTTCAAATGCTATGAAAAAACAAAATAAAAAACTAATCCTACCAGTTCATGGTTCAAAACTAAACCAGATTAGCATGGTCCCTCCAGCAAAAGATATCCATATCCATGGAATTTTCCTTTAGGACCTACCATTTTTTATAGTAACAACTAAACCATAAGGTTTTTGTCCCAACAACTGCTTAAGAGAGAACAACAACCTACCAACTCAAGGATTTGAGAATCTTTGTTTGGTGATCACACTTTCTTTATATACTAACTAATTGGTATTTTATAATTTACCAAAAAATAATAATAACTAATTTCTATTTTATGAATTGGCTTGACTTTATGTATCAATAGATACTATTCTACTTAGCCACAATATAGCATATAAATATAAGACAGAGAGAGAGATGATCACTTTTCAGCACTGATGTGCCATTCCCAATCCTCTTTGAAGCTAATCGGATATTCCAGCAAATGTTCTATGATGAGAAAAGTTTCTGTAATGTCTATGACTCTATGGTGAATTATAAGTAGACATGTGTCGTGTTGGGGGTAAAAACATCCGAAAAAGTGTTCAGATGAAAAAGTAGGTGGTCAAAAAGAAACACCAAATTCAAAAACACATAATGTGTCAATCAATGGCACCCCGCATACAGAGGTCTGTGTCAACACAGACAATCAGTCTTCATCAGGTATCATCCTAGTTCTAGGGAGATGAGAACTTATCAAGTACATTTTGAAGGAGAGGTAGGCCCCAGTCATTAACATTAAAAAAAATTAGATTCATTCTGGTCAAATTCTATTGAATCAAGAAAGTACACTGAACCTTCAGTTTGTATAGAAAAATGAAACTTAAGCACTAGTAATGCTAATAACTTCTTCATATCAATCATACCAGCATACAGTTAAGCACTTCAATAAAATTAATGAGTCAAATGTAGCAAAGAAATGCAACCACATATCTTATCTTATTTGCTTAATTTTTTGTTTATCTAGAATTGTTTTTGTTAGCAACAAATGATGTTTGAAACTGAAGAGAAATTGTTATTTAACTTGTTTTGACAACCTGGAGTAGAGTGTCCAAGATCTAAAGACCAGAGGGAGATCTTTTATGTTCCCTAAATTCATGGAACCAGTGGTGAAGTTCCAATTCCAAATTTCAGATTCTGGCTTCAATAATAACTAAGGGCATATGTGGTCCTACCTGAAATGATAAGTTGGCACCTCTGAAGGGCCTTTTCACTTTCCAAAGCAATAATTGGAGATAGGTTGTTGCTGGGTCGGGTTGACCCACTAATCCATTAGACTGGACCCAACTTGGGTTGTGTTTTGAATATGAAATTTGAATCAGACCTTTAAGATCTGATAATTTACTGGTCCACCTCATAGCCAACCCAAATCTAATTCGTCATTGTCCAAATAATAAATTCTAGATCCATTGGTCGGATCAGATCCTAAAGGGTCCGTTATTAACCGGATTGGATAAGGGTTTATTTTGACTAACACATTTATGGGTAGAATTGGTGATACACGAATCATTTGATAAATTCAATATTGGGGACCCAAACAGGCCCTATGATAGCCGAACATCATTTTATTCATAACCAAAATTTTAAGTCCATGACCCAAGCTTTGCATTTAATTCCACCCGAATAGAAATTGTCATACAAATTCTGATTCTTAACTTCAAATTAGAGGTCTAAACATAGTGATTTAGGATGTATATATCTCAATATTACAAGTCATGGCTCCATGCCACAAAACTAGTATAAACTATAATTATGTTCTTATTAGAGCTTAATGAGGCCTCCATGCCACACCTTGCATTCAAAGAACCAAACAACATTTTTCCTTTTTGTGGCAGCCCCGCATGGCCATGAATCTTTATGAGAGAACTCTGCTTGGGTGCATTCTTGATGGCTACTTTCACAGAAAAGGATTGTAAAAATAATTTTCTGCATGATCTGCCTTACAAATGCTAGGGAACTTATATGTTCATCGATCCTTGTAACAAAATATATTTCTACATCACAAGATCAAACCAATCGAGGCCAGTGCCATTACTTAATTGGAAGTCAATCATGAATTATTAAAAGCCTGTTTGGCAGCCACCTGTAATGTAATCATTTCATTTCAAATTTCCAAGGTATTTCTAGCCATAAAGTAATGGTTCAAAATGAAGTCATTCAGATTTATACTGATTTGTTAACTAAAATTATAGATGAAGTCATCTTAGGGTTTTTTATAAACTGAAATGCTATATGTTATCAAGAATAAATCTGAATGAGTTCATTATGAACCAACACCTTGTGGTTACAAATGCCTAGGAAATTTGAAATGAAATGATTACATTACAGGTGGCTGCGAAACACGGCCTAAGTAATTATATATAATTTAGTAACCAGTAACCACATTACCAAGTTAATGACTTATGTTTCTTGGAATCATCCTACTAGCATCAGGCTTATTGATACGAAGATGCCAGCTTGTTAGGTTGGTAAAGCCTGTGGAGGTTCATACCAGACCTGGTTCCAAACCTGTCTTCACCTTTTAATTACTGACCATTGACCCACTTGCTAATCAAAAATAAAGAGGCTTACAGATACACTTAGATGCTTGCACACAAGCAACCACTGCCTATTAAAAAATGGGATCATTTTCAGCTCTGTGTGTCTCTGTGTGTGTGTATGTGTGTTTTGTATTATGATAGATTAGTTTAGAGTTCACGTGTTTCTCATTGTCAAATAGTACACAGAAGCTGGGATACCTGTTTTTATGAATACTTTGTGAGATTGAAGGACTTATGCAAATACACAAGAATTCATAAGGAATAGCCCATTAAATAAATGCTTTAACTAGAAGATATGGGTCCCATGGATAAAAGGGTACCCATTTAAAATCTCAATCCACTCTTCAAGTTTCCATCCAAACCCAAGCACACACTGTCAAATGGTGTGAGCTAGGCAACCTGGTTTATGAAAGACACATCCATAATAAATAACCATTAAATACAGAAATGTACTCTATTCAGTAGAACCCATATTTTACTTTTATTCTAAATGAAACATACATCATGAAAAAGAACTAGGAAACTTTTGTTTCATTAGTATTTAGGGAGAATGATCAAGTAACTGACTCAGCTCAATTATTCAGTGTCTATGCTTCTCACCATCATTCACTCATAACAATTATATGTTGTTGAATAACTTCTGAACTGTAAGTTGTAAAGTGAAAATTCCCAACCCGAGAACGATTGTCTGTTTTGAGACAGACCTCTAAAGGCGTGCCATTGATTGACACATGATGTGTTTTTTGAATTTGAAGTCTTTTATTGACCACCTACTTTTTCAACTGAACACTTTTTTGGACCCTTTTACCCCCCAAAAAGAACACATGTTTGTTTATAATTCACCATATACACTACAGAGGCATTTTTATCACACAACATTTGCTTCGTTTCCAAAACTCTAAAACAGAGTTTTCATCTAGAGTTAATTAATATTCTAGCAGCTGCTATTTAGTTTTGAATTAGGTTTTAATTAAAGGAAATTGGAGTTGTTAAAATCTAATAAGGAAATGAGGGTCAAACATGAAAAAGAAAGAAAAAAAATGACTTTAGCTTGGAAAAGTTCAAATTTTATATTACTTATATGCAGCGACTTTTCAATTAAGAGTATGCCTTGATACAATACTGCCCGTGGTGTGATGTGCTTGTTTCGGCATTTTCTAATCCAACCCCAACATTCAAATAGTAATAAATTAATAAATAAAACCTATGAACAGAACAGGTAAAGTAGCTGGTGTTTTCCAGGTTTAGGTTGACTGATCTCAACCCAGTGTAAATTTGGGTCAGGTTAGGATTGTTAATTTCCAAAACGACCCGATCCAACCCTGGTCTTAGCTTTGTGAACATGGAAAGTCCTATCCAACAAATAAAAGAGTGGTGAAAGATCTTATGCACTCAATTGGTGGGGAGGGTCAGGAAAATCTTCACCAACAAATAAAAGTGTGGTGAATGATCTTCTTCTGTACCCAATTGCAGGCAATGGCCAGGAAAAGTGTTGGATATTTCAGGATTTCAAAGGTGACTAGTAACTCAAATTTTTGGGTCATGCCCATGTCCAAGAGGTGTCCACAAGTGAATGCTAAACTCATGAATTGGTGGGCCAATGTGATTGCAGAGCTGGTCATAAATCTGCTTCTTCAATCCCTTAGATGGGCTCCCATGGTTTTGAAAGTATAGTTTGGTAATTGATCCACAAAAGTAGTCTAGAATGGGTAAGATTCATGAATCTCGTAACTTTCGGCTTGTGGTTAACCTTTGGAGAGACCTACCCATCCATTGGTTCACATGATGACAATATGTGCCACATGACTACAGCTGCTTCACAGAAAACTTTCCCTGTGAATTATACTTAAGTTCATGTAATATATAGGTTTGTCTACAGGGGGACATGTGGGTGGAAGTAAACCAAGTAAGGAGGAAAAAAACGAGAGAAATGAAACAAGACAAGAAAGTGATAAAAACAAAGTATTGTTATTTGATTGGATGTAGCACAAAAGGGTAGACAAAGGCTTGGGTTTCCTCTGAAATTCACATTGGCTAACCTTCATAAGTATTGACTGGAGAGTGAGGGAGCGAGAGGGGAGGAAGGGAGTAGAACTATAAAAAGATAGATGGAGATGGGCTTTTGTTCGGCTCTTCTCCAACACCAAGTACTTGTTTAAGCAGACAAAAGGAGGTGTTTGGGATAAAGGGGGAGAGATTCAAAGGCAAGGGTGTCGGCTTATGCTTCTGTATACGAGATCTTCTTGTATATCTTTTGCTTTTAGTAGTCCTTTTTTGGGTGTGTGTCTCTTCTTTTATTTTATTTCTTGCTCAACTTCTTGGGATGATGGAAGGAGTCGAAGCGACATCTGTAATAAGTGAAAAAAGAGGGAGATTCAAGAGGATTTGTGTCTTCTGTGGGAGTAGACCCGGATACAAGTCTACATTCAGTGATGCAGCTCTTGATCTTGGTAAACAACTGGTAATAACAAAAACTGAAAATTGCCCATTCCAGAAATATGGATTTTATATATGATCAATCATTTTAGTTCTTTTTTTCTTTTATTTTTCTGTTTTCCTCTGGAGTTTCTTTAAATATTTTGAATTAATCTTGTTCTTTCCCTCAGGTTGAAAGAAAAATAGATTTGGTTTATGGTGGAGGAAGTGTAGGTCTAATGGGTTTGATTTCTCGAACTGTTTTTAATGGTGGTTGCCATGTTCTTGGGTATTCATTTTACACTTCTGGTTTGATATCTTCTGTTGGTTCCGAGTTAGTTTTGTAGAGAATCCAGGGTTTCTATAAAAGATTTACTTGTTTATGCCTTTTTTTCTTCCTGTTACAGAGTAATTCCAAAAGCTCTCATGCCATATGAGGTAAGGTTTAATCCTCACTTCCATATGTTTTCCTTATTTTAGTTATCTTTCCTATGAGCAAATTAAACTCAAAACCCACTTGCAGATATCAGGAGAAACCATTGGAGAAGTGAAAACTGTTGCTGACATGCACCAAAGGAAGTCGGAAATGGCAAAACATGCTGATGCTTTCATTGCTCTTCCTGGTTTGTTAAACCCAACTCACCTGCTTCCACAATACTCCTTCCATAGTATTGCACTTATATATTCTCAATTCATTTCTCGAATTTCAACCTGTTTAGGTGGTTATGGGACCATGGAAGAATTTTTGGAGGTGACAACATGGTCTCAACTAGGAATCCATGATAAACCAGTAAGATGGGTCTCCTGTAATCCATGTTAATTCTCCTTTTCTCTTCCAATAAATTTATGGTTTTTCATTTTCTTTGCTTCTTTTGAATTTTGGAACAGGTGGGCATACTCAATGTCGATGGTTATTATAACAGCTTGCTTGCATTGTTTGATAAAGGAGTAGAGGAAGGTTTCATAGAAAATTCCGAAAGACATATTGTAGTCTCAGCAGAGACAGCAGCAGAGCTGATCAAGAAAATGGAGGTAAGTAAGATGAGTACATTTTTTATAGTTAATGTTGCATTATGTTATCTAATATCATACATAGTGTATTACATATTTAATATGTATTTAGATTAGGGTTGGTTGTTGAATTATTGGATTCGATGACAGCACAAAGTTGCAGGAAAAAGTAAGGAATGATTTGTTGCTGCTTTGATTACTCTTTGGCAGGAGTATGCACCAGTCCATGACAAAGTTGCACCGAGACAAAGTTGGGAAGTGGACCAACTAGAGTCTACAGCAAGTGGGCAGACCTTATGATCTCAAATCCAACTTACCCATTTGTATATATGTGGAAGTTTCATCTCAATTAAAAAAACTGAGAAAAAAAAAAGATAGAAAAACTAGTCAAAATCTCTCTCTTAGCCATTGACTCTGTCAAATGCATATAAGTCTAACTTGGGACTTGTGGGAAGAAGGTGGGGAGAAAGAATAAAAGAGAGATTGTTGTTTTTTATTTGCTAATCTTTTTGAGTTTGTGGTCTAAGGGTTTTGTCCATTTTTTTTTTCTTTTTGTGGTGTGAGCCTTTGAATTTTGTTTGATTGTTAATTGAGCTTCTGTAGTCATGGGTCCCACAAGACAACTGAAACTTGTTGCTTGTGTCTTTTTTTTTTTTTTTTTTTTCAACCCTTGTTCCAGTAAAAAAATCACCCTTATGTTTCACATCATTTGGATTTAATAGTAACTAGCATGAGTGTTTCACTGACTCTTGTGTAGAGAGACAACATTATCATAAAAACCAAACCGTTTCAGATGGTCGAACCATAAATTTATGACCGGCCCCATGGGTCTCAGTGGTTTGTACTCTGCAGACCCAACTAGCCTAACCCAGATTGGATCGATTGTCCTAGTTGATCTTGTGTTGACCCTGATCCGAAGCAGTTAACATGGCTGACCCTGGTGCAGTGTAGTGATCCGGTTAACTCAGTCCAACCGCGCACCCCACCCGAGCTGAGAGAGGGAGAGAGAGATGAAACCTAAATCATATTGAAGTTGGATTGATTGTAAGTATAAGTAATTAAGAAAAAGGCTTCTTTCAAATGGTCAAAAAGGTCCACCTTTTAATTATGTCGATTATCACGGGTGAAAAGTCAGGTTTATGCATGCTTTGGTCCTATCAATATTGTTGCACCTTCAGTAGTGGAAAGACTAGAGCAACATTAAGTCACAATAAGTGATTTATCACATCAAGTTTAATTAATTAAATACTTTTTGATTGACCAACACTTCTCAGGAGAGATCTCTTGTGATCAAATCCTCCCAGCAGCATTCCACAAGTGACTGCATCTGCCTCTTCTTGCTATGGTACGGGTCGCGGCCTATGATGCGGCGACCCGGAGGCCGAGTGGCCCTACTGAAATAAATAAATAAATTCTTGGTTGGGCCATAACAAATAAGTCATGTTGGATGAGAAACCTTTGTTATGCCAAATTTTCTTAGACTTCTGAGGGGCAACCCAAGCCCAACCTTTCAAGTAGTGAACAATCCATATATGAACCTAACTCAAGAACCAACCCAAGATTCTCAACCTGAACCCAATCCATCTAATCTACTTAACCCTAAACAAACACAATGTTGGGTCAAGTTGATGTGGCTTGGATAAGTTTATCTTATAAACTTAAAAGCAAATCAAAACATAGACACAAAGATTTGCACTCACAAACTCTTACATCTATAGCACTAAGCTTCTATTGGTCAAGCAAGATGGCTTAGCGAATGATCCTATGTTGACTAATTTAAAACGGATGCTACTCCGGATTAAAATTGGAGGAAATAGCTAGAGTAAGAATAAATGAAATGGTATATACTAGCTAGACTTTTGATGAATGGATAAAAAATGGGTACTAATTCCAAACTGTTAAAAACAAAGATAAAAGAGGGTTTTGTGAATGTATAGTTATAATATCATGTAATATTTGGAAAAAGAGGAACCAAATGATTTTTGAGAATAAATCTTTTAATATGAGACTAATTTTGATAAGTGCACGCTTCCATACTAAAAAAAATAAAAGAAGCTAGGGTATTAAACCCCCCCAAAGGGGGAAACAAATAAGAAGGATCAATGGGAACCTCCAGAAGTGGATCTACTCAAGTTAAATTCTGATTGGGACTCCAAATCGACAATATGGTCAAGGAAGATTGGGTGTAATCATCAGGTACAGTAAAGGAACAGTAATAACAGCCCGAACAGGAAAGATGATGATATGTTCACCCGTACTAACAAAAAGTGAGGCAGTATTACAAGGGCTAAAGACGGCAGGTGCAATGGGATTAAGGAATGTTGTAATTGAAGGAAGCTCAAAAGAAGTCACTGAAGCAGTAAGAGGACTTGGATTATGTGAGAACGAATCTCGTGAGAACGGTGAAAACGGCGCCAGAGGGGCTGATGCATCAGTACCGAAAAGTGATTTGCACTTTTTGGGGGGCACTTATCACTTTTTGGGACTGATGTGTCCGTACCTGATGCCGTTTTCACAGTTCTCGCAAGATTCATTCTCACCTAATTTTTAGTGGAAGTGTAGTGTTGTGCAGATATCCATCTGTACATTGAAGACTGTAAGAGTATTGCTCAAATGTTTGAATTCTTAGATTATAGACAGGTTGTTAGGTCAAAAAATAAAGCGGGTCATGTACTAGCTAAACATAGAACAACTTGCCAAAATCCTATCAATTAGACAAGGCATATGCCGCCTTGGCTACAAAATGTAGTGCAGGAGGATGCATCAGTTTTGTAACCAAGTGTTACGAATAAATAAATTCACTTATTACCAAAAAAAAAAAGGAATTAAAAATTGATGCTACTAGTATTATTATCTAAAAAAATCCAATTCAAATCTGGCCATGGAAGAATACAAATAATTTTTATAACATGTGTTAACCATTTCTCTTGATTTTGAGCAGGTAGTATTCTCACATTTTAATAAAGATGCTAACCATGAGGCTCATAAGCTATCTATGGAGGCTCTAAGCATTGGAGCTAACTGTCTTGTAATGACATCAAATTCCTTCTCAACCTAGAAATGAATTCCATTTTGCCAAGACAACTAAAAATTACAATACACTAAGCACTCGATCTGCCTAGACATATATATATATATATATCCAATTTCAACCCTAAGTCTGAAAATTTCCAGCCCAAACCGACCTTTAGGTGGGGATGGGTCAGTTGAGTATGGACTGAGCCTGGCCTAGGTTGCAGCCTCTATTGTCCATAAAACTTGCATATGTAGTTTAGGTGTGTTGGGTGAAACCCACTGTTTGTTGGGTCCATGTAGAAATCTCTGCCATACTTGGATTTGATTAGATGACTGCCCCCCTTGTGCCTACTTTCAACTACTTTTTCATTTACTTTAGATTCAACACATTCTTTTGAACCATTAGAAAAACGGATTGGAATGAAAGGTGGACCACCTGCCCGGCACAGTACACTATATAGTCTTTGGATTCTACCAACTTCTGACCTTAAATTTTCTATATAAGCAAATGCCAAGGAAACCACCGCCCCTTCCCATGGACCGCGTTGGCTGGCCTGTCTATTTAGAATTAAGAAACCCTACGAAAACCCTAAGTTTGGCCTAGAGTTGCTAGATTCCGAATGCAAATAAGGCTATTGCAGTCAAATGAATGGGTCTCCAAACATTTTTCTTTCTATAAATAATTGAGATTTATTTATTTACCTATGTACTAGGGGGGCTCAACCAAGGCATTTAGACTCACGGGACGAGGAAGTTGACCAGATAGGATAGGAGTTGTTGCAACTGGCATGTAATGTGCGGTAGGGCGCGAGGCTTTTCTATGACTTGGCATACGAAAATGCCGAGGTCAAAGGCGGCCACATCAGTGTCAGAAGTGATTTACACTCGTCCCCAAAAAGTGAAAATCATTTTCGGCACTGATGTTTCTACCCATTTGACCCTTGGCGGAGTTTAGAAAAGGTTAGGGTTCAGTGTATAAAATCCAAGCCGGCCTTAGGGGCATTCGAATTCAAGACTTATTTCACTAAATCCATCCCACCTAAATTGTGACTCGTAAATTGTTTTTCTCACTAAATGCAATGCTGATACTAACTCACCTAAATTGTGACTCGTAATTTTTAGTTTTTATTTTTTGGCAGCATAAGGGTCTGCTTGACTGCCACAGTTTTGTGTGGGACCCACAACATGACCATAGAGACATACACAATTACAGATGTAATGTTGTCGAATAGGCTTGAACCCGTGACTATCAAAGAGAGGCGGTGCCGCAACAACCAGGGTAATGCAGCATTGGTGGGAATTTTTAAAACTAATTATATATATATATATATATATATATATATATATATATATATATATATATATATATATATTTATTTAT
>JAOXJP010000016.1:2410866-2435887 GCA_025762735.1 Platanus orientalis
CTTCTTGCTCCCAATCGCATCCGGGATACTCCATGACTTTGATTTTTTGTCTCTAATGCTAATAACTTGTAAACGAAGAACAAATAGAGGAAGAGAAAAACTGGAGAAAGGGAGAGAAACGTAGAAGAGTAAGAGAGGAAGAAGAGAATGCGTGGGTTTTGGAGGGAACAAGTGAAGTGTGTTTAGAAAGTTTATTAGGTTTTTTTTTTTAATGTTAAGAAGGGTATGAAGGTCATTTTATATTAGGGTATTTTGGAGAAACAAAAAAAAAGGGTTCAGAAAAACTTGAGGTGTAAATAGCACATTCCTACATATATTATATATAAAAAAGTTCGGGCTTCGGGCTTCGAGCTGGGCCCTTGTCAGGCATAACTTGGACTGGACCTTTTCAGACCAATTTTATGACCAGGATCAGGTCGGGCTCGGGCTGGCGTCGTCCATGCCCACCCCTAGATATAGGCATATCCGATTCGAAGCCCTGGGACTAAAACCTTGTTTGTTGGTCCAATCTCGTTCTTGTTTGGAAGAGTAGTTTACAACCTGGCCCAAACAAGTGTTAGGATATAGGAGTAAATAGCACCCGGTGCAATATAGTGAAATGTCCCTCGAAAACCAAGTGTATCCTACGCTCCTGCTTTCTAACCGTTGCCAGAAGGATATGTGTGGTGGATAACTGCCAAGCGAGCCTGGAAGTCTTCAGTGAGCAACAACAGCAGAGTTCAATGGCAAGCTTAAGCTTCAACCCCGCCAGAATCAGGAACCCTAGACTTCAATCTCACAAACCCATTTCCAATTTCCTCTTCCTCTCAAAACCCATCAGAATCCCATATCCCTCCTCTCATTTCTCCACAAAACCACAAATTTCAGGACCCAAATTGTCCAGATTACGATCGAATTCCGTGTCTGAAAGTCCAATATCGTTGCCGACTGAAGATTCTTCGGTTTCGGCTCAGACTGAAGACGAGGACGATGACCCAACAGCGGAATTGAGCTATCTAGACCCAGAAATCGACCCCGAAAGTATTTCAGAGTGGGAATTGGACTTCTGTTCAAGACCTATTTTAGATATTAGAGGGAAGAAGGTTTGGGAACTTGTTGTATGCGACAGTTCGCTTTCACTTCAGTTTACCAAGTATTTCCCTAACAATGTCATCAATAGCATCACTTTAAAGGATGCTATGGTGTCGATTTGCGATAATTTGGGTGTCCCTTTACCAGAGAAAATTAGATTCTTCAGGTAAAGCATGTTTCTTTTTATTATATATAGTTGTTAAATATCTGTTGGGCGGTGGGCATTATTGTTTATTGGCATTCTTCTTTTATATGTCAATATTTTTAAAGTTGGGTCATGCGAAGAAGTCTATCTGGGATTGATTTATTTCTTTTATTGATTTATAGGTCACAATTGCAGACTATTATAACAAAGGCATGTAGGGAGCTTGGTATAAAACCTGTTCCAAGTAAACGGGTGCGTATATATATATTTTTTCATTGGCGTTCTTCTCCATTTATTTATTTATTTTTGTTGAGATGTGACTGAATTTTTCGGAAACAATGACAGTGTGTGGAAGGAAGAATCAAATGATAAATGAAAAATATCGTAATTTATGCCTTCCAAGAGAAAATCAATAGCAAAATTCCAAAGACTGTCAAAAAAGTAATATCCAAAAGAATGAACATAATATACATCCATTGTGCCCATTCCTTTCATGATATCTTATTGTGAGGTACCAATCCCAGACATAACATATATACAGGCAAGGCGGCAATTGATTGCAAGTGGAGAATACCTAGGCCTTGATCATATTACTAAAAGGCAACAGTGGATGTAACTAGGTGAATTCCCAGAAATTCATATTAGGTGGGCACATAGTGGTGTTGAAATCTAGTGGCTTTTGTGATTAGTCAATTTACTAACTGTAAGAGAGTTTGATTCGAGAGAATTGAATCCCATCAGTGTTTTCCTGTTTGCTGCTGCAAATACGAATTGATTGTTGTGTAATTTGGATATTAAACATACATTCTTAACAAGAAAACTGGAAGTCTTCATATGACAGTATAGGCAATTTCTACTTACGGCGGGCAGAAAAGCTTTCAAACTAAGAAAATTACCTTATATTTGAGGATCATATGCATTGGTCAACATTGAGTTAATATAACTTGGTGATGAAGTAGTGCAGTAGAAAAGCAAGAAGCACTCCATAGTGTCCGGACTTGCAATTTAATGTTGTGGAGACGTTAGTGAGATAGGAAGCAAGGTTGAATCACACTTGTGATAACTACACCACTGTTCATTTTCACCCAATCTGCTCATGAGGGAACTGAAGTTGTTCATATCAACTTATTAGGTAGAAGTCCACAACCAAGAAAACAAGCCAGACTTGCAATTTGATGTGGTCAAGACATTATTGAGATAGGAAGCAAGTTTAACATCCCCATGGTCATGCTTGTGATGATTAAACTACCATCCATATCCTGCCAATCTGCTCATGCAGAAACTTGACATACAAATAGTTGATTTTTGCTTTATCAGGCAGAAAGCCACAACTGTCATTGCTTTGGTGCAATGGTAGTGGCTTGGGCTGTCAGTGTGAAAACGCAGGTTCGAGTCTTGTGAGCAGCCACTTTATGCAAAAATGCCAAAGGTTATGTCTGTCTCCGCTCCACCCCTCCCGGCATCCCATAGTTATGGGACCAGCACTGGGTAATGACCTTTTAGGCAGAAGACCACAACTAAGAGTATAAAGTAGACTTGCAATTTAATTTGGTAGAGGTGGTTATTGAGATAGGAAGAAAGGTTAACAAACCCCATGACCATGCTGATGATGATTAAATTACCCTTATATCCACCTTGCTCATGATGGAACTTTGCATACCTATCGAGATGCTGTCTCAAATTCAACCCGGAAGCAGCCCGAAGTGCAAACCGTTTGTGTGATCCGGAGAGTGACCTGAAAGAATTTTGGCCCAATTTGAGTCTGACAATGCGAACCAAATTGGGTCTGTTCTGGGGGGGTATTTTGGGGTTTCGACCTGTTATGTACTAGGGTTTTTTTTCTTGGGAATCACATAGCTATAAAGAAGCCAGTTCACAGGTTTTTGGGAGGGGCGACTTTGGAGAGTTCTTTGCGTTTTTTATGGGATTTTGTTCTGGGTTTTGGGAAACTTGTTTGTACTTTGTAATTTTCATTATAGTGGAAGCTTTTGATTGTTTTCGCCTGTGGATGTAGGCAATCTTGCTGAACATATAAATCTTGTGTTTTGTGTGATTGTTCTTTTTTGTTTTCTCATTTTGTTTCACGTTTCCGCAAACCCAAATCCGATCCATTTGTCACAACAATACCTATTTTTATTCTCAGTTCATTAGTAAAAGGTGACAACCAAGAGAAAAAGCACATAGAATGTGAAAGTTGAAGTGGTTGGTAAACATCTTGCAAAACCTGTAGGAAATTGTGCATCATGAGCAATCAGTGCATGTTTTAACATCTTTGCCCCCAGACAAAGGGGTAATGCCATTAGGCTACATCAAGCCTTATGTTATAGCAGTGAGGTGCTATGGTCAGTTATTTACTCAGCTTTACCTTAAAATCCCTTGTTTAGCCATGTAACATACCTATTATTGTCGTTTATTTACTATCAACTCAAGAATAGTTAATGTGGAATTTATTTTATTTTATTTTTGGATAAGAGAAAATAATTTTATTATTTATCCAAAAAAAAAAAAAATTTATTAAAGAAGGAAAAAAAACTATACAAAAAAAGGGATAAGGCAGAACAAGATTCATGTATCTGGCCCCAGTTAGGTGGGATAAGGGTTCATTAATTGATTGAGTGATCCTTTCTCATTTCTTCCTCACATCATGCAATACAGAGTTCTTTCTATGTTTTTCCACATACCTATGTTACTCAGATGTACTCCTGTCCAACACTTTAATTTTGAATGTAAAGTGATGCATATGCTGTACCTATGTAGTATATCCTTGCCTTAATAGGGAAAGTACTCTCACATGGCTATCTTGATGGGGCTTGTATAGTAGCTTGCATGTAAGCATAATGAGCTCAGGTTTTGTTCTCTAGTTGGAATTTCTTTATTCTATCATGCTCCTGATTGTTGCATTGTTATTTGCAGTGTTTATCACTACTTCTATGGCTTGAAGAACGTTATGAGACTGTGTATATTCGTCATCCTGGTTTTCAAAAAGGATCTAAGCCACTTCTGGCGTTAGATAACCCTTTCCCAATGGAACTTCCTGAAAACCTCTTTGGGGAGAAATGGGCTTTTGTCCAATTACCTTTCTCAGGTACATTTTTAAGAGTTTTCCTTCTCTAATGATTTCATTGGTCTTCTCATAAGATTCTTATGTGATGCATTTGCACACAAGTCACCGAAAATATTGCATATAGCATCACACGACTTTAAAGATCTGAATAGGGAATGCTTTCACAACCATTTTGAGGCTTTATCCACATCTTCCTTTTTGCTTTTATTTCTTTTTTATAAATCCCATGGTGAGACAGATTTAAGCAGGGCCACTCCCAGTTATTACCAAGAGTCTCTTCCCTATTGTTTGCTAAGACAAGAAATGGTAATCACCATCAATTATAAGCATAGAAGACAATGAGCTTGTAAATATGGCATTCTGTGAACCTGTCAAAGGATTGATCATCTAACATCTTGACTCTCATAAACTTAGGCTTTGATTTTAAGTATTTCTGGTGCCAGATAATTTTTATTGGTAATCATAAGCTCAGGCTGGCTTTGTGTTCTTAGGGGAGTAGCAGCCAAAACAGCCTTTTGTATATGAATAAACAGCTTATTTATTTCAGACAGTGTGCACATGATGAACTTCTATGTCTTGTTTTCAGTTCCCATCCTCATCAATATCTATGTTTCCTTATCATCATTTAATTTTAAAATATTAGATTCCTTATCAGTGTAAATTTGGTTGTCAATTTTCAGCTGTTCAGGAGGAGGTCTCATCAATAGAGACAAGGTTTGCCTTTGGTGCAAGCCTTGATTTGGATCTATTGGGAATCGAAATTGATGACAAGACACTAATTCCAGGACTGGCTGTTGCATCTTCACGTGCTAAACCTTTGGCAGGTATACTTCCCTTGAAGATAATTTTTTGAGTTTCAAAACTTCATTTTGCACCAAAAGCGTAATAAGTTTTTGAATTTTATTCCTCTGAATGGCCTGAGGAGATACATGCTCTTTGTTTTAATTTTATTGATTTATCTATTAAAATACGCTATTTATACTGCTATGTGTTCTGCACATGATAATGATGATGCTCTCAAACTAAAGCTACATGGTAGAATTGTCAAATTTCGTTTCTTTAAAAAAAAAATTATGATACTAAGCAAAGCAATTAAATTTTTTATAATCATAATTTTTTTTCGTTTCCGCAAATGAGAATCTGAACCTGCATGGCATCCAAGTCAGCATATTTTGTTTTATTTTTATCTTTTGGTTTTGATTTTGATAATCAATCTCCATTAAACTTAAGCAGGATTATAGAAAACCAGAGGTTCAGAGAAGGATAAACAACCCCGGGCAATGTTGTGCACATGCATGTTTGTTGTTTTATGTACATATTGGATATGGCAAAGCTCAAAAGTGGAAATTAGATCCCTGCAGATCATCAAAATATGGCGTGTCCTCCAGGGAGTCTGGAGAATAGACCCGTTGGTCCAAAATGATAGACAGGCAATCAGACTCAACAATCACCCTTCAGCACCCAAGAGTACCCCCTAGTCTCAACCCAGCCAAGACAGCCCGTAACTCAGCCTCATAAACCAAATCCGCCAAGGATTGAATTCCCTGCTGCTTTACAACCATAGAGTTCTCATCTCTAGCCACTGCACCTAACCGCACATTGGAAGTGCCAACAGGACATGCCGCATTGACATTAGTTTTTATTGAGCCTGAGCCTGGTGATTCACATCCTACAAAAATCCCTTGTGGGCAAAAAGAGGGACCTCTGTGGTCCGGATCAGTGCGCACCATGGGGCGCAGCTCAGAGACCAACTTGCGAGACAACATTATAGGCTTAGAGTGGTTAGGAACAGCGTTTATGAAATCACATCATTCCTATCCTTCTAGATATGGCAGGCAAGGACAATCTTGAAACAAAGAAAATCAGTTTTGTGAGCTTTTGTCTGGAATCTTTTTGTAATCCATCATGTGAAATGAGCACACACCCCTGTATCTGATCCCGGATCGAGATGAGGACGGTCCTTGACATTGTTCCAAATGGTTTGGGAGAAAGGGCAGGAGACAATGCAATGGTAGGCTGTTTCCAGGGTATGGTGGCATCTCTGACAGAGGTTTGTCAAATTTGGGATTTGGTTATGACGTTTTTGATTCACAGGGATGGTGTCTTTCAACAGCCTCCAGAAGAACAATTTAATTCTGGGGGGGGGGTGCTTGATGGGAAGAAGTGGAGGGTTCTCCTGCTGCAAACCCATAAGCCATTTTAATTGTAAACATGCCCTTGGCATTGGGGGTCCAAATAGGAGAATCATATAGCAGGTGAGGAGATAAGGGAGTTTGGGAAATGGCATGGACTTCTGCCTAGGAACGTCATTGGCTGATAGGGGAGAGGTTCCACATGAGATTTTGGCAATCTATGAGATGGGAAACTTTTGAGACGGGCAACCTACAGGAGAGGGAGAATTCACGCTGAAATTTTATAATGATGGGATTCAAGGATCACCCAATATTATGTCCATGTCAGATTCTAGGCCAAACGCAAACAACCACCCTTTTTTAATAAGCTCTTGTCCCTTTAGAGTACTTTTCCAGCTCCAAGAAGCCCATTAACGGAAAGGATCCTTCAAAAGAGAGGTTGTGGGGAGGTATATTGACTTCATTATCTTGCCCAAAGAGTCTGAGGGTGAGTAAGAAATAGCCACCCCTGCTTGGCAAGCAGAACTTGATTTGTGATTTCAAAGTCTCTAAAGCCAAGTCCACCATCCCTTTTGCTTTTCCTAATTTTATGACATCTAATCCAGTGGATCCTCCTCTCTTCCTCTTTTTGACCCCACCAAAAGGGTCTCTGATGTTTATTGATTGAATGGCACCACCCCTCGGGGATTTGAAAATAGGACATAATGTAATTTGGTAAGGCTACGATTACCAATTTTAGTAAGATTTCTTTGTCATCCATAGACAAACAGTTTAGATTTCTAACCCTACAGTTTCCTAGATGGAAGTTGTCCAGATATTAGAAAAGGTCAATTTTTTCCCTCCCAAAGGCCAGAGGCAGGCCTAAGTATTTCCTAGGAGACTAAGCGACCTGAATCTCCAATATAGAAGAGATGTCTTGTTGGATGGAGGAAGGTGGTCCCTTGGCTGAAAATGAGCTCGTATTTGTTCAGGTTCACCCTTTGTCTTGAGATTCTTCTAAATTGCTCCAAAATCGAATTTATAGTGAGGGCCTCTAAGGTTGAGGCTTGGCTAAACAAGAAGCAATCATCCCCAAATAGAATGTGGGAGATAGGATGGCTTGTCCTACGAATCTTAATGCCTCGAAGGTCCCCAACCCTTCTTTGAGGCAATCATTGAGGAAAGATCTTTGACACTGAGGAGGAACAGGTAAGGAGATAGGGGGTCTCCTTGCTGGAGACCTTTTGTAGCTTGAAACATGCGGCCAGGACTACCATTTAGAAAGATCTGAAAAAAGGCTGAGGAGATGCATTTATTGATCCATAAAAGACTTGTAATACCTGCAAGAAGATGATTAGAGAAAGTAATATAATGGAGAAGAGAAGAAGAGAAGAGATGAGATGAGGAAAAGAGGATTCACGACTGAATCATATGAGTATACCCGTATACGGCTGTATTTATACCAGCTCTTTATTGGTATATCATGACCATGATGTACTAGACCCATATGACATATTTGCCCTTATGATATACAACACTCCCTCTCAAACTGGGGAATAGATATCAATCATTCCTAGCTTGCTAATCAATGATATAAATTGCACTCCCCCAAGCCCTTTAGTGAATACATTTGCAAGTTGATCCTTGGTTTGGATATACAGAATACATATGTTGCCTTTCCTAATATGATCCTTGATGAAGTGCCTATCAACCTCCACATGTTTGGAACACGTGACGCACCACCCAAAGTGCGAATACTCCATCAAGAAAGAACCCTTCCAAGATTATCAAAGGAATGAAGATAATATGGAGAACAAGGACTCTTATTGTGGTTGGAGAAAATGCAGGAAGCCATGAAGACAAAGAAGTGCCTTAGAAAAAATGTATCATGTTATGCTCTAATACCATGTTAATAAACACACAAAAAAAAAGAGGGAAGAAAGAGGAGACAAGGTCTATGTGTCTAGCTGATTTCCCACATTGACAATGATCCAAGTCATGAGTGATTTCTCTCTTATTCACTATCACAATATAGCTTTTGATTTTAGCAATAGATACAAACACGATCAATAAAAAAAAAAAAGTCCAAACAGAGTAGGGAAGGTGACAAGATGATGGATTGACCAATTCCAATCAATCCCGAGTCCAACGCTAATATTTCCAGAAACTTGCAATGTCATGGGCGTGTTATGTAGGTGACTGATTCTTGCCCAGCTGATATATGACCAAAGCTTTGATACCAAATTGATGCAAGACCAAAAGAGAGTGAGCGAGTGTGCTCTAATATCAAATTTATGTAGGATCAAGGGAATAAAAGATTCTAATATTCTCTTCAGGGGTTAGGGTAGGTTAGGTTTAAGGGTTCATTTGTGGGTTGAAGATTTCGATAAGCTTTTGGTAGGAATACAACTTTGATGAATAAATTAGAGTTTTAAAGGTAGGGTTCATTGATAAGCTTATAAGAGATTTAAGAACAAAATCTACTGTAATAAAGTAAAAAAAAAAGAATAATAAAGGAGGAAGAAGATAATCAACTAGTCATACCTAGAGACTTAAAAGCATCACACCTTCAAGATTTTGGAGTCATGAGAACAACCCTCGGCTTGGAATTTTCATTTCTTAATCAATCAATTTTTGAGTTACAAAGTGTAAATCTTTTACACTATATGCTTCCAAATCCCACTCTAAAATTGTTGAGCACCATCACAAAGTGATACCCTTCTCAAATTACATTAGATTTGCAAGATCTTGGAGTCCTTAGAAAGATAACTGAATAAACTTTTAAATGAAACCAAAAAATCCATGGTGAGTTTTGACCCTCAAAATATTGCCGAAGGAAAAGTGTCGAAATAGAATTTTCACTTTCCTAAAAATGAATAACACCTAATATACTTAGAAATAGATTAAAAAATCACAAACTAACTGATAAGAAACTAACCTAGATTAACCCATAATTACAAAATTAAAACTATTTTCAAACAAAAAATTAAACCCAAATGCCCAAAGTACCCCCACATAAGCCAATCAAATTTTAGTATGGGTTGCATTGTATGATATGGCCTTGGTCATAGGACCACTACATGCTAGGATATGTACTGGGCAAAAAGTAGACTTGCACTGAAGGTTGGGAACCTCTTTTACCTGTACATCCTTTACAACTAGCTATTTGACAACAACTACCATGCTTAATTCTCCCACTACAAGATTTGGGTTGAGCATTTTATTTGTACAAGTGCTATATGTTGCAACACAATGAGAAGATACCAAAATTTGATGTAACACAATTTTCTAAAGCCTCAAATAATTTAATATAAAGGATGCAAAAGCAAATAAATCAATAATAGAGTTTAGAAACAAATAAGTAACCGTGAAAATTGAAGAATCAGAAAATAAAATCGTAGAAAGAATATTAGAAGAAATTGTAACAAAAAAAGAGGAAAAAATAGCCTAAAAGGGTATTTATGTAATTTTGGACTAAAAATCAGAAAAATTACCAAAATGTCTCTCTGAAGCCAAAGCCAGATCTTGGATTGTCTCCTATTATGGATTTTTTTGGTGATTTTTGGAGAATTTTTTGAAGCCTAGAAGTGGGTTTTTCGAGGGGTTTTCTTCGACAACCTGAAAACCCTTTGTTTTTTAAGTTTTGATGATTTTGCTCACACAAATGGATTTTGTTTCGATTGATTGAAAATGAGTGACCGGTTTTTATAGGGAAATCTTTTAAGACAAGTTTTGTGACGTTTGGTTAAGGATCGAAGGAGATTTGTCGTTTTGACCTCAGCCATTTCCATCTAGGTCACAAACAATGATGGTGCCCATTCGAATCCATAACTGTGCTACTTGGAACTCAAGGATTTCGTTACGGAAATGGGATCTAAGGATCTGATTGTGTTGTCGGGGACCTCTGCAACTCGTGTTCCTCTGTGTCCCCCCATGTCCTGCTACACCAAATGGTTGGCTTACTGTACTAGAGGGTTATTATTCCCTGTTTACTCTTGGTTGTGATCAGTGATCAAGTTTTGTCATGCCTGAGGTGAGTCAAACATCTAGTTTGAAAGAGAGTAAGATGGGTACACTTGGGGGTGTGGTATCTGAATTCCCCAACACTCCTGTTACTACCATTAAATTTGATGGTACTAATTACCTTATATTATCAAAATTTGTTCTCATTTATATTGAGGGTAAAGATAAGGAGGAATTTTTTACAAGAGAAGCAAAGAAACCCTCCAAAGACAATCCAAAGTATAGAAAGTGGAAGACAGAAAATACAATGGTTATGGGATAGTTACTTGGTTTGATGAGACCAGAAATTAGTGATCATTATTTATTCCTGGAAACAACACATCAAATATGGGATTCCTTAGCCAAGGCCTATTATGAAATTGGATACATAACAAAGGTGTTTGACCTTAAGTGAAAGATTACTCAATTTAAACAACGAGACAAGCCCTTTGTAATCTACAATTCAACACTAAAGAAAATGTGGGAGGAGTTAGCACACTACACTACTTATCGTCCATCTTGTTCGCAAGATGCAACAACTTACCAAAACCATGTAGAGGAGATTCAAGCCTTTGAGTTCCTGGTTGGATTGAATCCTGAGTATGAGCAGATCAGGTTACAAGTCCTTAATATGGGTCATCCTCTCACTTTGAATGAAGTCTATGCTCATATTTAGTGAAGAAGGCTGACATGGAGTTTTTGTAGAGAAGTATTAAGGGTATTTGTGTCTCTTATGTATTGCATACATACAATGTACATATCGTATACAGTATATTAGCCATACCTACATATATAAATAAGATTAATGTGTGATTAGTGAGGTCTTTAACCCATGATTCTTCTCATTCGCTCTCTTTTTCTCTTGCTCTTGCGTGCATCTAAACTATAATCATATCACATCTATTGTTCCAAGTTGGTATCAGAGCCAAAGGAGATTCGATCCAGGACTGATAGATGACAAAGAGTAGCAAAGAACACTGCTGACGTCAGTAGGCCGTACCCTGATGTCAACAGGTCCGTACAACGTCAAAACCTAAAGGGTTAGGGTTTGGTTTAGAATGATTAATCATTGTTTTTTAAAATTATTTTTGCTGACTTTTTTGATGGCTAGAAACATGTTTATTGGATTTTTTTTTGAAAAAAAAAAAACCAAAAAATCCTAGATCTATAGAAAGTGCTCGATTTGATCAACCTGGGTTTTTTTTTGGAGGTTGATCATAAGTAGTTGGATCATTTTTTTTGTGGGGGATCTTGCAAAAGTGGTTTGGTGTGATTTGGTGAAAGAACAAAGTGTTTGTGAACACTTTCGTCCTCTTGTATTACGACCTGGTGCTTTTTAACCCCTTGGTGATTTTTTTATTTCGAAAATTATCTCTACCCCTCGGATCATGTTAGAGAGTTTGTTTGCTTCTTGATGGCAATTGTTCAAGTATGTTAGGTGTCTTGATCAGCACTTCGAAGTGCTCTGGTGCTGATTTTGGCTCCCAAGCTCATCATTGAAGCCTGTCCAGCCTTGTACTTGGTGGTGCGTGATACGTGTGTGTTGGAGTGAACCTACAGGCAATACATACTTGTACTTGGGTGGTAGTTTTTTTGGAATCATACTTGTTGGGTGGCTGTGCTGGGCTTCGATGCAGGTGTTGCTTTACGAAAATGTCTGAAGAAAGTGAAGCTTCTAATCCTTCAAGGGGCGTTGATATTAGTGGTGGCAATAACTCCTTTGATGTCCCTAATGAGGTGATTACAATCGTAAAGCATTTAGCACTTCTCTATACCAGTGGCAAAGATAAAGAAGTATATATAATTGATGATATGGTTATTCCAAGTGTTACTGATTCGAAGTACCGAAAGTGAAAAATTGATAATGCCATGGTTATGTCTTGGCTACTTCACTCCATGAAGCCCGAGATAAGTCGTCACTATTTTCTTCTTAAGACTGGGCGGCAGATTTGGGATTCCGTTGCCGAGACCTATTTAGAATTGGGTAATACTATAAAGGTGTATGAACTGAAACAAAGTATGTCTCAGTTACAACAAGGTGATCTTCCTTTAGCAACATACTATTCTTCTCTCAAAGAAATGTGAAAGGAGATGGATCACTACCTTATATTCAAGTCTAAATGTAAAGAAGATATTACTACCTATACCCGATATGTTGAGGACTTCCAAATTTATGAGTTCTTGGTTGGTCTGAATTCAGAGTATGAAGAATTGCGAGTCAACATTATTGGCAAAGATTCTCTTCCATCCCTGAATGAAGTGTATGCCTATCTCAACCGTGAAAAAAAGACATTGTACGATGACTTAGCCTTCTCAGATAGAGCGATCAACCCTCATTTCATCTTTCCAGTGAGGTGGTCGCTGGGATAGTGGCCGTGGTTGAGGTGGTAGATTTAGTAGTGTTTTTGATGACTGTGACAAACTGAAATGTGAACATTGTGGGCGTAGTAGATACACCAAAGATACATGCTAGGATCTTTATGGTCGCCCTCCAGATTCCTAGGGTCGTTCTTTTCCTAGGGGAAGAGGAGGAGGTTGGTTTGGTAATAGCCGCTTCAGTGCTCATTCAGCTACTTCAGTACCTTCTTTGGATTCATCAGCATCTCATGTCCCTCCTGCTCCTTCTCCTACATTTGATGGGATCTTGTCTCGTAAGAAGGTTGAGGCATTTTGTCAGTTTGTGGTTTTTTTAGATCCTCCTCCTGTAACATCCACCTCTACATTTTCTCACTCAGGTACCTCCGCATATGCTCTTAATGCGTCTTTCTCTGCTCCTTCCAATTCTTGGGTTATAGATTCTGGAGTGTCCCATCACATGATTGGTTTTTCATCCTTATTTTCTAGTTATCATGTGTGTTCAGGGAGGGATTTCGTATTGCTGATGGATCTTATTCCTCCATTGCTAATACACGAAACATCATTGCTAGTCCCTCCATGCATTTATCCTCTGTTTTTTATGTTCCCAATTTTTCTCTCAATCTCTTGTCTATTAGTTATATCACAAAATCCCTTAATTGCAGTGTTACATTTCTTCCCTCTCATTGTGTTTTTCAGGATTTGGAGATGAGGAGGATGATTGACCGGAGGTTTGAGAGAGATGGCTTATACTTGTTAGATACGTTATCTCCAATTGCTTCACCAGTCTAACAAGTGTCTACTTTGCTGTGAAGTTCCAATAAGAACAGTACTGAAGACTTAATGCAATGGCACAATAGATTAGGTCATCTTTCACTTGTTTTACTTAAGAACATGTTTTTTCAGTTATTTCGTTCTTCTTCTTAGTTGCATTATGAACCTTGTGAACTTGCGAGACATTGTCGCACTGTTTACCCCATTAGTAATAAAAGAAGTTTGGTTTCTTTTAATATTGTGCATTCTGATGTTTGGGGGCCTTCTCCTGTAATGTCTCTATTTGGTTTCCGTTACTTTGTTACATTTGTTGATGATTATAATAGAATCACATGGGTTTATTTATTGAAAACAAAAAGTGATGTATTCTCTACTATTAAGTCATTCATTCATATGGTATCCATGCAGTTTGATGCAAAAATCCATACCTTTTGTTTAGATAATGGAGGAGAATACATTTCTAGTGATTTTTCTTCTTTCTTTGATGAGTCTGGTATTGTTCATCGGACCACATGTCTAGGTATACCTGAGTAAAATGGTGTAGCAGAAAGGAAAAATCGTCACTTGAAATCACAAGGGCATTCATGTTTACCATGAATGTTTGAAAGACTTTCTGGTCTAAGGCTTTATAGACTACGATTTTCTTAATGAATCGCATGCCTTCTCGAGTTATTTAGTATAAGACTCCTCTTGAACTCCTTTCACCATTTTCATCCTTGTTTCCGCTTCCTCCTCAGACCTTTGGATGCATATGCTTTGTTTATATCTCCAAATCTGATCGTAATAAATTAGAACCCAAAGCACTTAGGTGCATCTTTCTTGGATATGCTGCCACTCAAAAGGGGTATAAATGCTATCATCCTAGGACTAGGAGACGTCTTGTGTTTAAAGATGTTACATTTTTTGAGAACAATTTCTTTTCTACCTAGAAGATGTCTCTTCAGGGGGAGAATTTTGGTGGAGAAGTGACGTCTTCTGGGTCTCCCCAGCCTGTTCTAGTTCCTTCACACTTTTTTAATTGTGGTGGTGGTCCTAATACTATTGGTGACAGGGGGAGAAAGAGTTGAAGGTGTATTCGAGGAAAGAAAAACAACAGGAAAATGATAAGAAGGACAAGCTATCATCTCAAGTTCCTGATCAAGAGGCCTCTTTGGATCCTTCTCTTGAATCAGGTATTGTTTATTAAATAGGAATAGCAGAAGCTTACAGCTTTCATTGTCTATGTTGATGACATAGATGTTACTAGTAATGATGACTCTGAAATGAAACTATTAAAGACACGATTAACTAAGGAGTTTAAAATCAAAGATTTGGGACAACTCATATATTTTTTGAACATTAAAGTTGCAAGATCAAAAGAAGGAATTTTCTTATCCCAAAAGAAGTATGTGTTGGACCTTGAAGGAGATTTGATTGCTTAGTTGCAAGCCAGCCGTTCTTTCCATTGATCCCAATCACAGGCTTAAAGAAGATCAAGATAATCGCCTAATTGATGTAGAGAGATACCAACGACTTATGGGGTGCCTCATCTATTTATCATTGATTAGACCTAATATTGCTTATGCAGTTAGTGTTGTCTGTCAATTTATGCATGCCCCAGTCTTGTTCATATGGAGGCCATTTATTAGATTCCCAGATATCTTAAGGGTTTCCCAGGAAAAGGAGTCTTTTATTCTTCTTATCGGCATCTAAGGGTGGAAGCTTACACCGATGCAGATTGGGCAGGCTCTGTTACTGATCGTCGTTTTACTTCAGTATATTGCACCTTTGTGGGAGGTAACTTGGTTACCTGGAAGAGTAAGAAACATGTTGTAGTGACCATATATTGTGTAGAAGCAAAATTCAGATCTATGGCACATGGTGTTTGTGAATTTTTGTGGCTAAAAATGTTATTGGCTGAGTTAGGCTTTCCCGTAACTCATCCCATGGGCTTATATTGTAACAACAAGGCTGTCATAAACATTGCACACAATCCGGTACAACATGATAGGACTAAACATGTTGAGGTAGATCGTCATTTTATCAAGGAGCAACTACAGTGCGGATATATTTGCATGCCCTTGGTGAAGATAGGAGATCAGTTGGTAAATGTTCTAACAAAAGGACTACCTAGTACAAGGTTTATTGATGTTGTTGGGAACCTGGAAATGAGAGATATCTATTTCCCAGCTTGAGGGGGAGTGTAGAAAAGTATTAAGGGTATTTTTGTCTCTTATGTATTGCATACATACCGTGTATATACCGTATACGATATATCAACCATACATACATATATAAATAAAGATTAATGTGTGATTAGTGAGTTAGGTCTCTAACACATGATTCTTCTCATTCTCTTTCTCTCTCTCTTTCTTTCTCTTTATCTTATTCTTTCTCTTGCACTTGCATGCATCTAAACTATAATTACATCACATCTACTATTCTAAGTGTTATGATTCCTGCCTCTTCCATAGAGAAATTTGCACTAGTTTCAAGCTCATCCAGAGGGGGTCGTTGCAGCTTTATGGAACGAGGTCATGGTGGCAGATCTACCTACTCGTCTGATGATCGTGATTGCCTTAAATGTTTGGTCATTTTAGATAACCAAAGATCAGTGTTGGGATCTTCACATATGCCCACTAGACTTGGCTCCTCGTTCTTCTTCCTGTGGTGGATTCAGTATTGGTGGAGGAGATGGTCATCTTGGAGGATAAATACCTAATGCCCACTCAGTTACTTCTACACCCACAGATTTACCTACAATGCCTCTCGCTTCTCCATATATTGGCACTATATCTAGTGATGAGATTGCGGCTTTTTAATATTTTGTTTCTCAGCTTGATTATCCTTCCACGACTCTCACCTCACCCTTCACCCACTCAAGTACACTGCATCCGCCTTGTCTACCTTAGTTACCACTTCTCAGTGCTCCTTGATCATTGATTTAGGGGCTGAACACCATATGACTGGTATGTCCTCTTTATTCAATTCATATTGGGTTTGTTCTAGAAAAGATAAAGTTTGATTTCAAGGGGATATCCTTACCACCTCAAATTTAAGTTTAACCCTTATTTTTCATGTTCCAAACTTTACCTTGAACTTGTTGTTTATTAGCCATCTCACTAAAAATCTTAACAGCTATGTTACATTTTTTCCTTCCTATTGTGTATTTCAGGACAGGGCGGTGAAGAAGATGATTGGTTTGGGGCATGAGAATGATGGTTTATATGTTTTAGACTTCAACCCACTAGTAGCTACTTCTGCAATAAAGAGGAACATATCTTCTTCCACATCATATGAGTTGTTTACATGGCATTGTCGACTTGGTCAATTGTCATTTTCTGTCATCAATAAGATGTTTCCTCATTTTTCAATTTCTAAGTCTGATATTTATTGTGAAACTTGCCAATTGGCAATGCACTGTGGTCCGTTTATCCAATTAGTAATAATAATAATAAAAGTTCAGTTTCATTTTCAATTGTGCATTCTGATGTGTGGGGTCCTTCTCTAACTACTTCTCTGTTTGGTTTTAAGTATTTTGTGACTTTTGTGAATGACTGCTCTCGAGTCATGTGGCTTTATTTGTTGAAAAATAAGAGTGATGTGAGTGTTACATTTAAGTCTTTCTATGCAATGTACTCAATTTAACATCAAACTCCAAGTCTTGAGATCTGACAATAAGGGGGAGTACCTTTCTCATGACTTTTCATCATTTTTTTATGAGTCTGGTATTGTTCACCAACCACATGTCCAAGTATTCCTGAACAAAATCTGGTGTCAAAACGAAAAAATAGACATATTCTGAAAATTGCTCGTGCAATCATGTTCACTATGAATGTGCCTAGGACTTTTTAGTCTGAAGCTATTCAAACAACTATCTACCTCATGAATAGGATTCCCTCTTGTGTTTTGTCTTACAAGTCACCTTTTGAAGTATTATCTTCAAACACTTCCTTGTTCCCTCTTCCCTTTAAGACATTTGGTTGCATCTGTTATGTTCATGTACCTAAATCTGATCGCTCCAAATTAGACCCTAAGTCACTCAAATGTGTCTTTCTAGGTTACGGAGTTGATCGGAAAGGGTATAAGTGTTATCATCCCCCCACTCATCACAAGTTTGTGTCATGGGATGTTGCCTTCTTTGAATCCATTCTCTTTTTCTCATCCAGTGGGACATCACTTCAAGGGGAACAATCTGATTGTGAAGAGTTGTCCTCCTCGGTTTTGATTCCACTTTCAATTCCTATTCTTATCTATCACTTTGATAACAGTAGTAATGGTGTAAAGGGGGAGAAAGAGCTACAATTCTATACTCAAAAAAAGAAGCAAAGACAAAAAGAAGACTTTAACTGAACTTCTCATGAACCACTCCAAGAGTCTACTTCGGAACCAACTACTAAATCAGGTACTGATCTCCCTATTCCTTCTTCCCCTTTACCTACTCAAACCTCTGACAGTTTGGACTTTGATTAGCCGATTGCCCTTAGAAAGGGTGTGAGGATTTGTACCAAACACCCAATGTCTAATTGTGTTTCATATCATGCACTCTCACCATCCTTCCGCAATTTATTTATTGCTTTGTTGTCTATCTCTTTTTGTTGCAGTGTATCTAAGGCTACCCTACACCCTAAATTGAGGGATACTTTGGAGGAAGAAATGAAAGTATTAGAAAGGAACAAAACATGGGAGTTAGTCGATCTTCTAGAAGAAAGAAATTAGTGGGGTTACAAATGGGTGTTTATAGTCAAGTTCAAATCTAATAGTACTGTAGACAGATATAAAGCAAGATTAGTTGCCAATGGATATACCCAAACATTTGATATAGATTACCAAGAGACATTTGCCTCTATGGCAAAAATGAATTTAGTAAAAGTACTTATCTCATTGGCAGCAAATCAAGAGTGACCTCTTTTGCAGTTTGATGTGAAAAATGCCTTTTTTACATGGGGATTTGGAGGAAGAGGTATACATGGCTACACCACATGGATTCTCCATGCCGCCGAATGTTAAAGACAGTTTACAGACTAAAGAAGACATTATATGGACTAAAGCAGTATCCGTGAGCCTGGTTTGAAAGATTTAGGACAACTATGGGGAGAACAAGATATAAACAAGCTCAAACAGATCATACTCTTTTCATTAAATGTCAAGACCTAAAGACAATAGCTCTAATAGTCTACATGGATGATATAGTAGTTACAGGAAACAATAATGTGGAGATTGCAGGGCTTAAGAGTAGCCTAATAAAGGAGTATGAAATAAAAGATTTTGGATCACTCAAATACTTTATTAGGATAGAAGTTGCCAAGTCTAAGTAAGATATCATTCTTTCTTAGAGAAAGTATGTATTGGATATATTAAAAAAGGCATGAATGGCAAGCTGTAAACCTTATGCCACGCCCATTGAAGCAAATCATAGATTCAAAGAAACTGACAGTGTACGGTTAATTGATGCTGGGAGATATCAAAGGTTAGTAGGACGACTTATTTACTTGTCTCTTATTCGTCCAGACATCACTTATGCTGTGAGTGTCATCAGGCAGTTCATGCATGCTCCCATTCAAGATCACTTGGAAGCAACATATAGAGTTCTCAAATACTTGAAGGGCTGTCCAGGGAAAGGTATATTATACAAGAAAAATGGGCATTGTCGAGTAGAAGTATATAATGATGCAGACTGAGTTGGTTTAGTAACAGATCGCAGGTCTACATCAGGATATTTATTGATGGAAACTTGACAACTTGGAAAAGCAAGAAACAATTAATGGTTACTAGATCCAGCTGAATTTCGATCTATGACTCATGGCATCTGTGAATCATTATGGCTAAAGATATTATTAGCAGAAGTGGGTTTCCCAGTAAGAGGACATATGAGTCTCTATTGCGACAATAAGGTCGCCATAAGCATTGCACATAACACCGTGCAACATGATAGAACTAAATATATTGAGGTGGGTCACCATTTTATATCAATGATCATCTAAAAAAGGGGCACATTTGTACCCCATTTATTCAAACTCAACATCAACTTGCAGATGTGTTTACAAAAGGTATAAGTGAAGCACAGTTCATGTACTTAATTGGCAAGCTAGGAATGATAGACATTTACTCACTAGCTTGAGAGGGAGTGTTGGAGAGTGATATTAATGTATTTAGGGGGTATTTATGTAATAAGAGTATGATATACTATATCCTTTTCTTTAATAAGTAAAATTTCATTAAAAAAACAAAAGGAATGAGAAATCCCCAAAGACTACAAGCAGACAACAAAAGAAAACATAAAAATTACCTTTTGAAATTTAACCCCCAATCCCTTACGGTGGTCGACACCGAATAATCACTATGATCTTTCCTACAAAGACCCTAAAAAGAAGCTAACTCCTTTGCCTTGCAAAATATCATGAAAGTTGGTTCCTTGTAACCTTCAAAGACCCTCTTGTTTTTTTTGAGCCATATGAGCCAACAAAGTGCCGGCGCTAGTAGTTGTCATAGAACCATTCCTTTCTTAGGCACATTTCCAATTTTGCAAGAAGCTAGAAACATATCAATTCTATTCGGCCTCACCCAAGAGACACCCACTTCATTCAACAGTCTCCACCAAATCTTTGAAGCATAGGGAAAATGAATAAATAGATGCTCAACAGACTCGGCGTACTGGTGATACACCATATAAAATGTATAGTGGATCCATCCCTAATACAAATACCAACTTTACGAGGTCAAGGACCTGTACGATTCAATTCGCCAATCCCTATTTTCTTTTCATTTCTTCTTCTTCTTCTTCTTCTTCTCCTCTTTCTCTCTTAATTACTTGGAAGAAATAATCACCAACTAGATAAACCAAACTCATGGCTTACCTTAGGAACACCCAATTCAACAAAATTTTAATAATTCTTCATTGTATTAATCAAGGGGAGGGGGTGCCTTTAAATAGACTTACAACCTATAAAATTTAGAGAGTACAAAATTATAAACTTGCAAACACCTAAACTTGGAGACGAAGTATTAGTAAAAACTTACTTTTCTAAACTAGAGACTACTGAAAACTTCAAACTCGCTGCCTAAGACATACTAAAATCAAAGTCCTTCTAAAACTCAACTTTTTAAAAACACTATTCCCGTTTTCACACCTCTTAGTAATTTGGTAATAATATTTCCAAATCACCTCGAATTTGCGTAATCTTGGTCTCATTAGAAGGTATCTAAATAAAAACTTGCAAACACCTAAACTAGGAGATGATTAGTAAAAACTTTCTTTCCTAAACTAGAAACTACTAAAAACTTCAAATTTGCTACCTAAGGCATACTAAAATCAAAATCCTTCTAAAACTCAACTTTCTAAAAACACTATTCCCGTTTTCACACCCCCTTAGTAATTTGGTAATAATTTTTTCAAATCACCTCAAATTTGCGCAATCTTTGTCTCATTAGAAGGTATTTGAATAACCAATCAAATGACACCAAAATCAAGTCAAATGGGTAAGTTTTGACCTTTGAAAAAGTGGGCTAAATATCAAAAACGGGATTATTCTATAAAAAAAAATTCCCAACAAAACTTTAGCACTATTGGCCTTATTACATGTACGCATAAAATTAATGTCCCCTCCTCCTATAAGATCTTAAATAACCCCACATAACATATACACTTGAATCTAGCCTTCTTTTGTGGGGGCACATACATGAGCCTACTAATATTGTCCGCATCACTAGGGTTATGCAATTAATGATTTCTAAATTGTTTTTCTAGGTAACATTTCAAGCTTCATGAAGTAGAAACTCAGATACAAGTTAGTCTTTAAACTTAACACAAGGTTCCTAATGAGTCAAACATTAAAGAAATTTTGGTTATGGTTATCTTCCATGAATCCTCTATTTTCTGATATCACAGTTTATCTAAGAACCAAATCAAATCAAACAAAATAGTACATGTTAGTACACATCAAGGGCCCGCATGCTTCTAAATGTATCTATATATTACATTTCACCCTCTCTAATCCAAATTTAAGGTGCACGAGCTTCAGGATTCCACAACTTCACAGCGAGAGAAACATCTTAAACTTTCTCTCTGTTGCCTATCCTAAACTGTTGAGCAGACTCTCTTTTATTTTTCTGTACTAGACAGTATACTTGAATATTCTTCTTCCATGATTTTTAATTTATTTGTTTTTTGTCATTATTTAATTGTTTCATAGACTTATTCCAGAGTGTGACTGTCAAGTCTGGCAATTAGAAAAAGTACCTATTGTTATGTCAGCTGTTATAATGGTAATAACGGTCAGAGTCCAGCAGGGTCTCTGCCGTTATTTCGTTATTTTAGGCCTTGGTTTTCGTAAAGATCAACTGACTACCAGATTTTCTAATGGCTAAATGTTGAATGTTGACTTGCATGAGTTTTTTCAATGTAATCAGCTTGGATGAATGGATTGGAGGTTTGTTCAGTTGAAGCTGATATTGCTCGGGCTTCCTTGATTCTATCAGTTGGAATTTCTACGCGGTATATTTATGCTACCTATAAGAAAACTCTGGTGACAACACAGGAAGCTGAAGCTTGGGAAGCAGCAAAGAAGGCCTGTGGGGGCTTGCATTTTCTTGCCGTCCAAGAGAGCTTAGATTCAGATGATTGTGTTGGCTTTTGGCTCCTATTGGACTTGCCACCACCACCTGTATAATTTTACTAAGTATAACTTATGCTTTTTTAATCTTAAACAATATCTTTTCAATTGTTCTGTATTTAGCCCTCTATTTGCAGATAAAAATACAGTTTTCATTTGATAGTTTTCTCTGATGACCAAGTTCTTGTTGGTCATGCTAACTACAATGGGAATCCAATAACTGAGTAAATAAGAATCAGCTGATGAATCAATGTGACTTGGACAAATCGAGTAGGGGGTGTCAATCGTAAAGCCGAAGAATGGTATTATATCATCAGTACTCTAAAGCCTGTTCCTTCAATGCATTCTTCCATATGCTTAAGGTGAAAAGAAATGTTTAAGATATAATTGTTTGGTTAGGAAGAATGCCTGCCAGAGACAGGAGCTAGTTTCTCCATCTGTTAAAGTTCTTGGATGTAATCACATTATAACTGTAGCATTTTTGGTCCAAAAATAAGCTCTATTGATAAAGAATTTATTGGAATTATTTCATTGCACTAACCACCAATGCCGCCTCTTATTTTATTCCCTAGACAACCCTCAGATTATACTGTTAACTTGCTTGCCTCTTTATAGTTCTAGACCTTTGGCTATCAAAATGCCCCATGTTGGATTGCAATTGGCAACCCTAGGGGATTTCTTGTATCAAACACCAGCCTGATCACATGAATGTAACCATCTGATCTGTATTCTTATGGACAGTCAGAAAATAATGTGAATTATGATCACTTATATAGCTTATTGGCATGGGAGATTTCTCTAGTGGGTTTGATCTGTCCAGCAGAACCTTTGCACTATACCTCCCAATACTTACCTAAGAAGTAGTCATTTGAGCTCTCTAACATTCCTTAAAACTACTCATACCACCAAACTGTATAGTTTGCAACCTTTTATAGGCCAATTTTCATGCTTAAAAATCCACAGCTAATTAGCTTGCATAAAACAGGAGAAAATAACTGCCATACCTCATTCTAATTATATAACACATCAAAAGTCTACTCTGCATCCACACTATACAATGATCCACCTTCACCACTGGCTCCGTGCTGGGAGAAAAACATATAATTACTTTTCAGAAATTCAGATTGGACGAGATCAGTTGAAGGAAAATCTAAATCACCTTGTTAATTGGTATAAGGGTTCATTTTGACAGGCCACAAGAACTTGTTGGAAGTATTTTTATTTATATTTTTAATTCATCCTCAACAGTTTGAGCAATTAGCGTTACTATCTCATTTGTTGGTCTCTCATCCTGCACCAGTCAATACTAATGTTGATATAACTCCAATCGTTCTGAAGTATTGGTGACCACTGCATTTTCATCTAGAGTACTGACAAGGTCATTTAACCATAGCAAGAGGAACCAATTTCATGAACAGGAAAGAAAATCCCTTTGCACATATACATAATACATAGGACTTATTGACTAGTGCCCCTAATCATCCACAGCAAGAATGATGGCAGCAATGGGCACCACTTCCGAATGACCAAGGTTGGGCACAAAGAGAAAGCTCCGATTTTAGGGGGCTTATGAGTCCAGAGAACTGCCTCTATACCTGCAATGGATCTCCCTAAAATATATAGTAAGAAACTTAGAAACGCGTTTATTCTCACAATTTTGACCGCTTTTGTTTCTGATAAACAAAGCAAACTCTGTGCTTCCTGAGTTCCAAGGTCTTCTCTTCCATCATCTAGAGGAATACTAATGCCGATGTGCCTTCCAACATGTCAATAATAACTCCCTTGTGCCTACAGGGAAAGGGATAGAAATTCAGCTTTTTTCTTCTTCTATTTCAGGAAAGTTAATACATGGTATGACCATTTGAGGGTAGGGATGCAAATGAGTCGGATTCAATGCGGATATTAGTATATCCAAATTCGGCTCATTCATAATCAGATATTTTCTAACTGAACGGATATTTAATCCAATTGGATGCATTTATGCTCATATTCGTATCCGTTAAATTAGTCAAATATCGGATACGAATACAGATATATCCAATTAAACAAAATAATTAAGTTAGGTTAACATATTTGTATCCATTAGGTTAGGATTAATGTTAAAAGTAATACAACATAACTTACAATAGTATTAAAAAAGTAAAATAACTTAAGAGTATTTTAATATGGCTATTAACTTAAATCAGTCATTAGGTATATATATATATAGACACACACACACACACACACACGGATCTTTAGTTGAACAGACATGTACATATCCATATTTGGTTAATTTATAATCAAATTTTTTAAATGAACGGATGTTTAATTGAAACGGATACATGTATATCTATATTTGCTTTAAACAGATACAAAAATGAACCGGATTCAAATAATAATCGGATAAAGCATAAGCTCTCCATGGCAGTAGAGTCATATACCTCTATGGGACTATTTAAGTTGGAGATATAAGACTTACCCAACTTCATCAAGCTACCTTCCCTGCCTCTAATGCTTTGAACCTTTAAACTAGTTTGGGTTATCAAATTTTCATCCTGCAAATAGCGGAGAACTCAATAATTTTCACAATAATTATATTCAAAGCAATGTCTTTCATTTCCAAATGCTTAGCAAGGATAGCATAAAAAGTTCAGCCAATCTATCCTTCCAATTGGAGGTAAAAATGGAAATAAAATTTTAGAAGAATGCGTAGTTTTTTTGATTTTTTTGGTAAACAAAAGAAAGCATAGTTTTAGTATCCCAACATGACGAGTGAAAGGAAATTTAGAGCAAAATGTGGTATTCAAACAACTGCCATCTAAAATTATGAAATAACTTTACCGTCTCTAAATCTGGCCATTCTATCATGTGCTGACCATAAATGTATTATCATTGGCCTTTTGGCTTTCATCATGTCAATACTCAG
>JAOXJP010000016.1:2435987-2446982 GCA_025762735.1 Platanus orientalis
TTAATCATGATTTAACTAAATTAATTTTTATACCAAACTTACAAAACAATTTAACTTTAAAAACTAAATGAATTTTTTCAATTTTTTTTTTTTACTATTCAGTCCAAGATACCAATGACATAATTCATCACTCCCCCTGTGTTGATATACCAATTGAGATAACAAAATTCCATACTATACCAATTGAAATATTTAAACAAAAATGTTTTAGTATAAGTTCTAGTTACTCCCCCTTTCTCATATCTCTCACTTTCATGAAATTTCTCACTTAATATAAACAAAAATTCAATCGAGAGAATGACAATGAAGGCATAGGTATTTACCAATATAGAGTAACAAAGAGAGTTTTTCAATTCAAGATGTAATCTAAAGATTTAAGGTCACTTGCCTTTACCCAAATACGACCCCAAATAGTTGGGATAAGGCTGTTTGTTGTTGTTGTTGTTGCCTTTACCCAAATACATTTAGGACTGGCATACTTCCTTTCTTCAATTTCTTGAATTTTTTTTTTTTTTTTTTTTTTCTAGAATTTAAGAGCCAAGAGTTTTCAACCATTTCTTTTTTCCATTATAGTTCTATTTTTCTGTTTCCTTTAGAGAAGTGTACTCGTTTTTCAATTCTAAATTTTTTTTTTCTCAAATTAGAATTAGTCTTTGCTAGTTCAAGGCTTTTCAAGTACAACTTGTTGAAGGCATCTTAGATATCTTCAACCTTTTCATCTACATCATGATCACTACTTGATTCTTCTTCATTCTCAATGAGAAGATTGGTGATGACCAACATGGTTCTAGTAATGGAGGAGTTATCCTCACTACATGATACTTCATCTTCCGATGAATTGAAGTCACTTTCATGGGTCTTCTCAATAAGATCCTATGTATCCTTGGCGGAGTCTTAAGTTACAAATTTTAACCATTTCATTTTCATTTATAGCATATATTATAGTATCTAAGGCTTTAAAATTTATATTGTAGTCATCCTTTTCAATCTTACTCCACTCACGTTCGGGTTTGGTGGATTTAGTCCAACCGTTCTCAACTGAGAGTTAGATGCTAAAATCTATTGATTTAAAGAAGATTTATATGTGTGCCTTCCATATAAAACTCTTAGACCCATCAAAATAAGGCGGTTTATTTATGGACATTCCCTCAGCTATTTTGGAATTCACTGATCTTTATACTCGGGTGGTTAAACTCAATTAGAGCAACCGACTTTGATACCAATTTAACTATGGGAATAGCACTCTCCAATGCTTCCAAATGATTTAACTATAAGTTTAGGAAGCTCACACTCTACCTTTGCATGAATTTACCTATGGAAGAAGCACAAGGTAGAAAACTAAGGAAATATGATTTGTTTAGCTCACACAGACTTGGTTTTTCAATAATTTAACTATAGAATCAATCTCTCTTGTATGTAAACCATTGGGGCTTAATCCTCTATTTATAGAGTGGAAAACCATTCTCAAAAAGTCCTCCAACAACTCTATTAAAATAGTAAAAAACCTAACCATTAGAGAGGATTTCAAAAATCACAAATTGCTGATTTTTCACCCTAGACCGGTCCCAATTTTTTCGTGACGAGTCTTGGAACCCATCCAAAAGGGTGCTTGCTGCCGAACCGGTCCTGAGGTCATGAACGGTCCTGCCCTTTCTCATGACCGGTCCTGCTTTTTCAAGGGACCTATCCCAAGCTTCATGATCTGTCTCGCTTTTTCTTGTGACCGGTCCAAACTTCATGACCGGTCTAGATTGATCCTTGACTAGTCCAAAAGCCCTATTTCAACATTTTTAGTTTTTCTCTTTTCTTTTTTGTGGTCAATGCTATGGGCAATTTTTCATGGTCCCTTTTCTTTTTAAGTGTTATTTGACTTAGAAGTTCATTCCCAAATACCCAACCTTACCATTTACCAACAAATACCTTCGGATTTACTTTTAGACATTTGTGTTGGCTTTTTGAGGCAACTTGCTCATGAGACATGAACTTCTTCAATAAATGCTTGAGTCTCTGAAGCTAGTAGTCATCCCGGCTTTTGAGTTTCTTCTTCTTGATGCTTGACCGGATTTTGTCTTGGACTCAGATATACAAATTATGTACAAAGTCCAATAACCATGCTACATGTACTTACAAGTTTTGGAATGAACATTGACAATGCACAAAATACTTAACACACACACACACACACACACACACACATATATATATATATATATATATATAAAGTGGACCTTGTTAAAGAAGGCACAGGTAGGGCTGTAGGGTTTCTCTCTCTCTCTCTCTCTAGTCTCTAGCTGGCGATCTCCTTCAGATTCCCGTTCTTATTAATTAGTTAACTATTACTAACTGGAAAAATAAATCAGATGAGAATAGTGAAGTTGCATGCATTTCTGCAATGACAATAGTTTAGCAAAGGCAGGAGAAATTCTGGAAAAAAATTCTCTACTTCCCCCCTTCTTGTTCTTCACTTGAACAGATGTTGAGCAGTTCGTAATTACATTGCAATGTTTTCTGAAGTTATGACAAGGAAGAAACTGCGGTTCAAGCATTATTAATTAAGCTGCTTTGCAACTGTTGCAGCAGAACACCTGTAAAAGTTATGACTTGTCTTTCAAATTTGCTAGCTGGTTTCTTACTATAGATCTTGTATAGATTTTATAGTTGAATGAGATCCTGTGCCACTGCCTTTATGATTTTAAAAAATTGCACTCATCATTTTTAAGCATTTCTTCTGCATAATTGGTTAGTAATGTAAGAACCTTGTTTGACCTCTGAAATTGGTTACATTATAGGACTCTGCTGTTACAAATTCTTTGAGGCTCAGATGGCTCATGTGGCCTTCTCTCTTTCGTTTTCGTGATTATTTTTCTGTTATCTACATTTTAACAGAAACGATGGAAGTTCTTTCATGTTTTACATCATCAGTTTCTTTTCCTTGTGTTTCACTTAAAACCAAGGGTTCACCAAAACCAAGAAACTGTTTGATTGCTAACGGTAAGCATGATATTTACCCTAACTCTTAATTTATGTATTCCTTTGTTTTTCCCTATCTGGAGTTAGTTTTTCTGGAAAAATGGAGTGTGATTGTTCTAATCTGGTTAAGTTCTATTCTTTCTTCAACAGTTGTTCGAATAAACATTTTAGATGTTCAAGGGAAACATGATATAACTGGGGGCTGTTTTAACCAGAAACTGGAGATCTATAGACCATGTTTTGATATTAATTTGCTAAAGCGGTCGAAGCTGCATAGAAATATTGTTGTGCAAGCTGAACTTGCTGGAACTGGGTCTCCTCATACTGCACCTTTAACAGGTTTCAATGGGACACCTTCCAGATTTTCTTTTTCTCCCCTTTTGCTTTTACCCTTTGTGATACTAATTTTTCTTCTCATTGGCAGAACTTCAATTGTGCTCAAGAGTTAGAGGAATTTGCTTTTACACTGTAACTGTCATTGTCGCCATTGTTCTTTTTGTGGTCATGGTGGTGGCACATCCTTTTGTGGTCCTGTTTGATCGATACCAAAGAAAAGCACATCACCTTATTGCCAAGATTTGGGCAACTTTAACTATTTTTCCGTTCTTTAAGGTTGAGTTTGAAGGACTGGAGAATTTGCCAACCCCAGAGACCCCAGCTGTATATGTTTCCAACCACCAGAGCTTTTTAGATATCTATACTCTTCTGGTTCTTGGGAGAAGCTTCAAGTTCATTAGCAAGACTGGGATTTTTGTCTTTCCTATTGTTGGATGGGCAATGTTCCTAATGGGTTTTATTCCTTTGAAGCGAATGGACAGCAGAAGTCAACTGGTATCATTCGTGTCCTTCCATTTCTTGTTGATGAAGTTATGTGAGTATTTGGTTCTTTCAAGTAAGAACATGGTAGCAAGAAATTATGGGCCTTTTGTGAAATTTGGTCACTTTGCAAATGTAGGACTGTCTAAAACGTTGCATAGATTTGGTGAAAAAGGGGACATCAGTTTTTTTCTTTCCTGAGGGAACTCGAAGTAAAGATGGGAGGATGGGTGCATTTAAGGTATGATCTTTAAATCAAAATTGAATTTCCAAATCTTATTTGTGTGTACTCTATCTGTTGATCAACATATAATACTAATACTAATACTAGTATTATACTAGTAAAATTCATCTTTATCCTCTTCCAAAAATAATAATAATAATAATACTAATGCTAGTACCAATACCATTACTATTGAACTCTCAAGGTGAAAATTTCACCTATTTACTACTTTGGCATGTAGTAAACTCTCAATGTGAAAGCTTCACCTATTTACAACTTTGGCATGCAAATATATTGAGACCGGTATTTCAACACTTTGTTAGTTATACTCTTAATCATTGATAAAGTTTTCTACTATTCTTTGCCATGTTATGAATGCAGTGCAGGGTGCACAAAACAGGACAATGTGATGTGACTGTTTCCTGGAATCTAGGGAGAAACCAAAATGTAGGATAGATTATACTTGAGCCATCAGACAACAAAGCAAGTAGCTCTAGAGTCTGATGATTGTCCTTCTGGTGATGTCAATTTTTGTTATCATTACTATTAAATGCAGATTATTATTCTGTACCTGATCTTTATTCTTTTGTTTCTTGCTGCTTCAGTAAAGATGAACAATAAGATATGTGTGTAGAGATTTTCATTGTACTTATACGTTATTATGCTTGCTCCTGTCCTTGATATGTAGAAAGGTGCATTTAGTGTTGCAGCAAAAACTGGAGTACCGGTGGTACCAATTTCTCTTTTGGGAACCGGCAAGCTTATGCCTACTGGAATGGAGGGTGCATTGAATTCGGGATCTGTGAAAGTTGTTATTCACAAGCCTGTAGAAGGAAACGATCCAGAGATATTGTGCAACAAAGCAAGGAATGCAATAGCAGATGGGCTCCTTCATCATGGCTAAGGAGTGCACACAATTAGATTTTATTTGAAAGGTATAGATTCATTGGCCTGGCCTGCTACTGTTTTTTCTCTTCTAATTGGAGGCAGTTTATGCGCTTTACAGTTAAAGCAAAAGTTATAGTGATGCATCTAGTCCCCTTCACTTGTTTTAGCATTCTTGCATATGAAGGAACTGGATTTTTTTTTTATCAACTGAAGAAACTGGATTTGTGTGTACGTTTTTGAGAAATCAGTGGAAAACAGATAATACATTGTATTGAATGTTCAAAGAAATGATAAGCCTTTTTTTTTTTTTGTCTTGATGAATAACTCATTTAAGAGTAATCATTTTCATTAGCGAGGATACGTCATGTGGTGACAGTGTATCTCCAATATGAGCACACGATTCACAGTTGATTCCCTATCCAATTGAAGGCAACCATGGTCATTGTGTGAAGGACAGATAAGCAGCCTTCCTGGACGTTCTTGCAGGTTTGTCTAGCACTCTGCAAACATTTTTTTTTTCCGTGAACAGCAGATAACAGAAGTGAGATATGCCAAAAGAGATCAAAATCTTCAAGAGGACCACTGAGAGAGGGGATTCACATTGTAACACATGGCAGTTGTTGGGATTAATTAATGCATCACATCAACATTTCCTGGAATGTGTGATGGTCTAGTTTGCTGTTAGTCCAGACATAAACTTGGTAAAAGGTCTTCTGTTTCCTTTGGAAGATCAGATTGTTCTCCTAGTGAGCTGCAGTTGCCAGAGAATGTGATCTATTTTCTCTTGGTCATGGTGGTTGTGTTGTTTAGTTGAATTCCTAGCAGTTCAAAACTGACCCAACTGGTCCACAATGAAGTTGGATTGAAGGGGCGCGGAACAGTTAGTAGTCTATGATGTTCCATCGTTATCAGCAGTGAGTCATTCATGGACGATATGCCCCATGTATTATCTGGGTTGTTCCCGCATGTCTTACAAAAGGCACAACTCGTTCACTTCGAATGGTTTCAACTCGCAGCCTGGTGGTTGACATAATAGAGAACTTCAACTTGTTTCAAGTACACCGATATTGAATGCCAGGCCATTATTAGGATCTTTCTTCCATTCCAATCTTTGCTTTGACCTGAATTGATTCAGACATACGGGCTGTTTCTCTTGCAGCAGTTTCTGAAACTATCATGCCTACCTCTGGTTCTTTTTCTATTAAAACGCCTGCATGAACTCACTTTACGCAATCCTTCTTGGCCTACTAATATTCCTTTTTTGGATCGAACACTTTATAAAAGCTTAGTAGGAGCATTAAAATATCTCATCATTACAAAACATGATATAGCTTTTGGAGTGAATTATGTGTGTCAATACATTCTCCAATATCTATAAGGCACTTTGCATTATGATCTTTTTTATACATCCTCTTCAATTACAAACATTTTTAGATGCTGATTGGGCTGGGTTGGTGATGTTATGGACCGAAGATTTACAAGTGGTTATTGCATGTATTTTGGCCAGAATCCTTTTTTTTGGTCTACAAAGAAACAACCAACAGTTTATCGCTTTTCTACATAGGCAGAGTTTAGACCCTTGGCTTCAACAACAGCTGAATTCACTTGACTACGTATGTTTCTTATGGAACTCAAGATTTCCTTACCTAGAGTGTTGGTTATATGGCATGATAATCTCTCTACACTTGTATTAGCCTCAAATCTTGTCTGTCATGCATGAATCAAGCATATTGAATTGGGTTATCATTTTAAATAAGAAAAGATTTTACAACAACAAATTCGAATTAATTACATTTCAACTCAAGATCAACCAATGGATGTTCTAACCAAGCCACTTTCTTCACAGAAGTTTTGGCATTTTAGATTCAAGTTAATAATGCTACCGCCCCTTAACTTGAGAGAGGATGTTAAGGAGACTACTTCAAGTTAGGTTAAGTAGAATAGAGGTCAAAGACATTGGAATCTTTGTAACTAATCTAGAACAGTTGTAGCTAACTTAACAGTTTTCTAAGTACAAATAGAATGATCGATTTCAGATGAATATCTTGGTTTTATCTACATTATCTTCTGTATCTCTTTCAGTTAGGAGACATCAAGGTCCTCATCCCGGAAGCTGATCAATCCAGTCCTCCCTTTTTAACTCCTCGTGAACGTTTTTGTGGACCCCTCCTAAGGTTGATTGGATGAAGATAAATGTGGATGCAACCTCTTCCTTGTCTAAAGGATGTATAAGGCTTAGGGCAGTTTCTGTTGACTCCTCTGGAAGTAAGTTGGCTGAAGCTGTTCGAGTAGAGGATGTCCTTCCTCCCGTTGAAGCTGAGATGCGAGTCATTTGGCTTGGCATTTGTCTGGGGATCAAAATCAAAGCAACCTACATTGAGCTGGAATGCGACTTTAGTAATGCAGTCAGGTCTTCAACAACCCTTCGAAAAGCTGTCGTTGGCGTGTGAAGACCACTTTTTTGGAAAATAATCATTTCAGAACAGTTTCAGGATCATGTTGTTGTATACACTCGTAGACAGGCTAATACTAATGCCCACCAGCTAGCTAAGCTCTCTATTTCTTTGGCTAATTGTTTTAAGAACCGTTTTGTGTGTCGCTTGGAGGCACTCCTTTAGTAATACAACTAGTCATGAAACCGTTCTAATTCACACGGGCAATGCGCTTCGAGAACTATTATTTTTTGTAAGAATTTTTACTTTTAAGTAAAAAATTAACAAGACTAATAAAAAATGAAAAGAATAAATCAAATTAATAAAAATAAAATTAATTTAGCAAGAACACTAGTGTAATAATCATATGGATTCCTATTAAAGCATTTAAAATTCAAATACGGAACTTCCAAATAAGAAAAAAAAAAAAACACATGATCCTGAATGGTAGATTTTGAATTTAAAAAATAAAATAAGATAAAATAAAAACTTTACCATTTTGTACAAAACTATTAAAGATCAGTCTCTAATAAAAATTTTATAACATGCAAATGTGTAAATCTGCATTATGATTTTCTCTTGCCTTGTGAATGGTGTTGAGATAACTTTAGCATTTTGAAGCAATTTTTTTCACATCCAGATGGATATTTTCATGAAAGCATCGACTCCCTTCCTCCCTCTAGATTGTGAAGTTTCTCGTATAAGCTTCCATTGAGAATGCATAGCTTACTTCTCAAATTTATTATCTTAATCTATTTGATATTTGATGATTCAATTTTTTTCTAAATTAAGAGGAAGAAATCAAAAGAAAAGAACTATAAAAGAAAACCACCTACTCATCAGGATATGAGACAGGGGTTTGAGTTCCTACTTGATGAAAACTTGGCAGCCCGGTTTTTGTGCACATAAAATCCATGTTCAAAGCATGCACACGGACCAAGGGGCGGACACATCAGCACCGAAAAGTGATTTACACTTTTTGAGGGGTGTTTATCACTTTTTGACATTGATGCATCCATCCCTTGGTCCGCATGCATGCATTGCACACGAATTTTGTGACAAAATCCAGACCGAAAACTTGGTTAACATGCTTGTTGTTGTTATAGGTCTTGAGTGTTCTTAGAGTCAAATCCGAGAAGTAGGATTGATAAATGACACTAAACCCTCATTCTTAAAGGAAATATCCTTGATATATACTGAGTGCTAATCTTGTACAGTGGTGGTGGTAATAGGAAGAAGGATTTGAGTTAAAAATATATAATGATTTAGGGCCTTAAGGATTTGGTAGGACTACCTTACGTCACCCTAAGGTAGGACTGACATTAGGGGCCGACACATACATCAGTGCTAAAAAGTGAAAAGCATCCCCCAAAAAGTGTAAATCACTATTTCGGTGCTGATGTGTTGGCCCCTAATGTCAGTTCTATCTTACGTTGACTCTAGGAGTCGGGCCAAATCCTAGCTCGATTTAGGGCTTTTAGGGGATGTTTAAGATATGGGCGTGAGAAGAAGATTGAACTACAAAGGCAAATTTGAATTACATGCAATTAAGGACATAATAAAGGAAGAGATCGAAAAGAGGGGATGTGAATGAGATAATAGCCCATTTCTTTAAAAAAGAAAAAGAATTAAAGGACATGTCCACATGGCACCCCTTTTGTTTGACACTTTGAGTTTGAGGTTACTGTTTTAGTGTGTGTATATATATATAATAGCGAAAAACCCGTGCAATGCACTAGAGGTAGTAAACAAAATAAATTTGAACATTAAAAGAAAAAATATACAATTAATAAAAATGAAAAACTCATGATATACAAATAAAATAAATAATTTTATTCATAATAACAACATGACATATATAAAGTTTAAATTGATTCATTGTCTGTCTATTGTAATAGTGTAGAATACCTCAAAAAATACATAAATAATTATATAAAGAATCCTTCTTCCCTTACAAATGCTAAGATATTGAAATATAATAATTGATTTTGTACACAAAGAAACATTAAAGGTGGAAACAAAAAGAAAGAAAAATGTACATAGATAGAATCAAAGAATTCGGCTAACATCATGTCTTCGTAAAGAAGGAAAAAACCATTTTCTATTTCACAATGTTATATATCAATCTATATAAGTTGGTAAAGTACTAAACCAATATATAGCCATAAATCTCTAAACAGGTATACTATCCAAATATATCAAATTTCATAATAAAACACACAATTAAAAGTAGAATTACATATTTCATAAAATCAAATAAAAAAAATATAAGAGAAAAAAACTTAAAAGTACATTTAGGGCATAAGTTTAATTGAAAGTCTCTTAGAGATATTCAAATAGTTCTGCTTTGTAGCATCAAATTCATAACAGATCTTTGCAATCTCATCTATAATACAAAAAACATGTAGAATGTAAACTAATAACTTAAAAAAAATAATAAATAAATAAAAAACACACTTTTAACAACCATTGCTTGAGATATTATACCTGAAATTCTACACCCCTTTTGTTGCATGTGTAAATATGAATGAAGATGATAGCTCATTTGTTATACATAGGTGTGAGGCTTAAACTTTTCACAGTTAAGTACTAATACAAATTAATTTATCAAAAAATAAGTAATATAAATTACTATCAATTTTATTGGTCATTGCATAAAACAAAGGCAAAATATTTGTAAACTCATGTATTCAAATTTAACAGATACCCAAATTTGGATAAAAAAACATGGTAAACATAAATAAAGATATGAATAAAGGGTTACTTTATATTAGGATATAAATAATTAGTTTTTCTTGCACTTGCATGTCCACGTGCTAAGAGAATAGAAGGAGAAGACAGGTTATTAGAGAGGAATAGACGAAAAAAACATGAATGAGAGAGGTATTAGAGGGAGAGAGGAAGATGAAGTGTTTAAAAAAAAAGTCAAAACATTGAAAAAATAGTATAAAATTAATATGAAAGATAATTTAGGAGAGAGTTATGTGAGAAAATTATATGTGAGAGATAACTAATAGGAGAAGAGAAGTAGTATATATTTTAGCCCCCAAGATTATGTTAAAGTTTAGATATTGTCAAGAAGATTTCAATAGTTGACATGTGGCAAAATAATAAACAAAATTGAAAATGTGCAGTTCAGTTTGTTGAGTTTTTTCGGAAAGTGTTGACCACCAAAATCTTCAGAACTTTAACTAAACTTAAAAAATTTAGAGACAATCTCAAGTGATATTTTAGACATAATAATATCATTTCTTAAATTTGTTTTAAAGGTTATCTATTATGTTAAAGAAACCTTTCGAAATCGTAGCCGATATTAATTTATCATAAAAATATGAAACTGACATTCTTAAACTTGTTATTTGATTTCTTAATACGTATAGAGAAATTGAATTAATTATATTAATTATTTTGAATTAAATTTGGGAAAAGAAAGGGTTAAATGTTGGGAGATGATTTAGGAGAAATAAATTAAATCGATTATATCAATTTATTTAATTTAAAATAGAAAGGAGATAATAATATATAATAAATAATAGAATAGAATATTAGAATATGTTATATTAGATATAAATTAATGATATGTAACAATAAAATTTAAGAGAAATAAATAAAGAAAAATGGTAACAACATTTAAAGAAATTGTTTAATTATAAATTAAATGGGAGA
>JAOXJP010000016.1:2457548-2482740 GCA_025762735.1 Platanus orientalis
TAAGCTATATACTATTGATAATTTTAAAATAATTAATATATTATATATAATACATATATATTATGTATATAAAAGTTCGGGTTTCGGGTCGGGCCGAGATAAACTCAAGCCCGACCCTCAAAAAAAGTTCAAGCCTCGAGTCAGGTTTGGGCCTAGCTCAGCCGAGCTTTTAGGGCCAGGCTTGAGCACCCCAGTCTATGCCCACCCCTAATTTTTACCCAACCCGAAAATAAAAGTTCTTTCAGGATTTGGTGCCCATGACACTGAGGTGACTTCACAAGAAATAAAACGGCTGGTGTTAGATGAAATTTCAAATCCCTATCCATTTTATTTCTATAAGAAGTTTTGGGTTCCAAATCCGAGAGATTTGCTCCCCTATCAAAACTTCTTGTCACAATTGCCTAAGCATCTTCTATTTTGTTCACATGTGTTTGCTTGGGCAAAGGATCTTCTCTTGCCACTTATGACCTATCAAATAGGTGGCAGGAGATGATTGATGGAAATAAGGGGTTGTATTTTCAAAATTTGTCATTTATATTTTTCCTGTAATAGTGTTTTGCCACATGCCCGGTAGATAGGACATTGACAGGCCATAAGTGGTAGGAAAGGATCCAAACAAGTTTGCTTGGGTGCTTTCCCCTCTACGGTGGAAAGCTTCTCTATGAATGCAATTTGTCCACACCAGTTTACGGGGTGCTTCTCTCTCATATGGAAGTTTTCACACTAAAAGTTAGGTGAAAACGAATCTAGTAAGAACTGTAAAAACGGCATCAGGGTACGGATACATCAGCAACGAAAAGTGATAAGTTTCCCCCCCAAAAGTGTAAATCACTTTTTGGTACTGATGTGTCAAGCCCTCTGATGCCGTTTTCACAATTCTCATGAGATTTGTTCACACATAATCCAATCCCTGTGCAAAAATGTGCACATGGACCAAGGGGTGAACACTTCAGTGATAAAAAGTGAATGCTTATCACGTTTTGATGCTGAAGTATCCGTCCTTTGATCCGTTTGCATGTATTGCACGTAGATTTTGTGTGCACAGAATCTGGACGAATGGAGAGGAGTCATTCTATTTTGTAGATTGAAGAAAGGTATTATGGTAAATAAACAATGAATAAATACATGTGTATTTATTAGGATACCTTTGTCAGACCCGTGTTTCATCCTAAGCAAACACCGGAATGGTACTGGTACCCATCTACTAAGGACTGGATATGAATGAAGCGGCGCACTGCGCACGCTGCTGCGTATTGTAGAATCTCGACTAACCCATCCTACGGTCCCACTTCTCTCCTCTCCGAGGGTATTATAGTAAATAAAATAAAATGAACTATATACATATCAATAATATTAACTCTCCGGTAAAACTGGAGATAATGATTTAAGTACGTCAACGTCGAGGGCTAGCGAAGCAAACAGCGCACTTGCGTATGCACTTACGTCATCTGCAATTAAAACTATCGTTGACTGATAGATCCCTTTTTTCTCGAAATCTATAACCCTCTCTCTGTCCTTCTATCCTTCCATCATTTCTTTGATCTTCTTAAATGGAAAACTCCACCAAACTATCTTTCTCTTCTTGCAGGAAAATCTTAGCCGGAGAAGGAAGACGGTCTCCGGCCGTTTCCTGCGACCAATTTCAGTCATCTCTGGCTGAGTACACTATCTTCATCAATGGTAATACTTAGATTCTTTCAAATTTTTATCAATGAAGAGCTAGGGTTCTTGGAATCTGGAGCTTCGGAAAATTAGGGTTTCGAAGCTGAGATCTAAGTTTTTTTTTTTTTCTTTCGGTAAATTAACTATTAACTATGAAGAGGTTTAGATCGTATGAGGAAGAGATCGATTCGTCTGGGGAGAAGGTGGTTTGTAAAGATTGGGGAAGAAGGGATCAAGATCCAGATCATTCATCTTCGCACCGGCGATTTTATGCAAAGGCTGAGTACGGGCGGAAGGGGTTTTCTTCTTCGTCTGGGTACGAACGATTAATAGACGATGATCGCGAAGCTTCCAGATCCTTCCGGAAGCGATTGGATCATGATTCTGATGGATTCGATAGGAGAAAGAGCTTTGATCGTTACAGAGATTGCGGTGACAGGGGGATTTCCCTGTCTTCGCCGCGCTATCCGTATGGAAGTGAGCGGGTTCATCGATACGAGAGCTTTTCGGGGTCTAGGCGGGAATTTCAGAAAGGGTTTAGGTCGGAGAGGGACAGGTCCCGGCGAGAAGTGAGTGTTTCATCGTGGCGGAGATTCAGCGGAAGCAAAGATGTTGACGAAGATGTGAGGTTTGCTGTCGATTCAGGCAGAGGGAACCGAGTTACTTCCGAGGACAGAGGGAATGTGAGATCGCCGCAGGATTCCAGAGATGTTCTGAAGTCGCCTTCTTGGTCGAAGGACTCTAGTGGGGAGCAATCGAAGAGTGTTGAGGTGAGGAAGAACGGAGAAGTGCTGGAAGAAAGCGGTTGTAGTAGTGAGATGGAAGAAGGGGAGCTGGAACCTGAAGCTGAAGCTGAAGCTGAAGCTGAAGCTAAACCTGAACCCCTACATGAACCTGAACCCCTGAATGAACCTGCTGCTCTAGTTGGGGTGAAAACTGAAGAACACATGGAGTTAGAGAGTGAGCACCGGATCGAGTCAGATGTAGATTTGGAAAAAGCAGAGAAACCATCCCCTGAAGAGATGATAGAGCTCAATAAGGAACATGTTTCAGATGGAAAAGAGGAAGACATAATTTTGGAGACAGTAATAGATGCGGCAAAGGAGACTGATGAGTTGCCTGATTGTCAAAAAAGTTCCATTAATTACCTGGGTGTGACCAAAGGAGCAGCAGACATCGGATGTGGGGAGAAGGAAGAAAGGTTCCAGGAAGGTCGTGAGTGTGAACCGCCCTCCAACCATAAACCAGAAGACCCGGGTGATGAGGAAGCAGTCAAGGATGCGAGTGTTGAGAAGTCATTGCCTTTCGAGGAGGAGCAGAGAGAGGGCGAAGGTATTGATCTCGAAGCTGAGGTGGATGATATGGATTCACGTTATTTAAGCAAGGAAGTTGGGGAAGAAAATGGAACACATAAAGTGACTCTGAGCTTCATAACAGACAAGCTAACTCAAAATGGCAAGCACAAAGGCAAAAGTCTGGCAGTGTCTCCCTCTGATGAAGCCAATTTAGTGGAAGATGGTGGAGGAATGGAAAGAGATATGCTATCCAGCAGAGAAGATGCTATGGAAGGACCCAGCTGTAGAGGTTTTGAGTTGTTCCTTTGCCCTGCTGCTACCAGACCAGACAAGACACACTATTCAGATGTTAATAAGCATAAAGCTGAAAAGCTTAAAATGGAGCCACTTGAGCTTTCTCTTGGCTTGCCGAATATTTCATTAGCAGTTGCTTCCCACGATCCAAACCCAGCTCCTTGTTCTCTTAGTTGTGCAAGGAGTATTCAGTCTTTACCTACTACATGCTGTACAGGATCCAATGGATTTACTGCATCAATTTCCTTTTCAGGTTCTCAGCAATTCGTTCATAACCCTAGCTGTTCTCTCACAGAGAACTCGTTTGACAACAATGAACACTCAATTGGCAGTTATCCTATATTCCAGGCAGTCGATCAAGTTTCACATGGCACCTGTCAGGGACAGTCTTCAAATGAGCCTACGCATGAGGGAGTTCCCTTGTACCAAAGAAATTTACTGAACGGAAATGGGTCTCTTAATGCAACTCAATCACCACCAGGCATTGTAAATTCTCAAACCATGCATGGAGCAAAGCATCATAAAGTCTCCAAAGGAAGCTGTGGAGTACCTATTGCCTTGGATCGGCAGTCAAGTCTTTCAAGGCAGCTTTCAGGAGTATCATCAAGTCACCATGATGGATTCTGGGCCCAGACACACAGTGTTGGCTTTCAGGAAACTAGATCAGAATGTAGTAAGGATCAGAAACTGGTGAAGAAAGTAAAAAATGGTGGTAGTCAATTCCAGAGTAGCAGTCAGAGGGAGATGGAACAGCATGTGATAGGTGGAACTGGTTTTGTTGAGAGTATCATTGTGATGATAGTTTCGAAACCAATACAAATTATGGCTAGGAAAATTCATGAAATGACAGAACAATCGATAGCATGTCTTAAGGAGAGTGCTTGTGAGATGATTGTGAATGAAGATAAGCATGGTCGTTTACGTACATTTCAAGAAACACTACAGAACAGATCTGACCTTACCTTAGAGACACTATTAAAGTCTCATCGGGCTCAGTTGGAGATGTTGGTGGCTCTTCAAACTGGTCTTCCAGATTTTCTTCAACCGGCCAAGGATATTTCTTCTTCTAATTTAGCTGAGATCTTTCTGAATTTGAAGTGCAGAAATCTTGCTTGCAAAAGTATGTTGCCTGTGGATGAATGTGAATGCAATATTTGCATACAGAAAAGTGGCTTCTGCAGTGCTTGTATGTGCCTTGTTTGTTCAAAGTTTGACATGGCATCTAATACTTGTAGTTGGGTTGGCTGTGATGTCTGCCTTCATTGGTGCCACACGGATTGTGGATTACGGAAGTCTTATATAAGAAATGGACGGAGTGTCAGTGGGGCTCAAGGGACAACTGAGATGCAGTTCCATTGTGTTGCTTGTGATCATCCTTCTGAGATGTTTGGCTTTGTGAAGGAAGTTTTCAAAGTTTGTGCAAAGGATTGGAAAGCTGAAACTCTTTCCAAGGAACTTGAATACGTGAAGAGGATTTTTTCTGCCAGTAATGATGTGAGAGGGAAACAACTTCATGATATCGCTGATCAGATGCGAGCAAGATTAAAAAATAAGTCCAATCTTTCTGAGGTCTACAATCATATCATGGGTTTCCTGACTGGTAAGCTCTTTAATTTCTCCCTAAAAAGAACTTCATTTTGTTATATATCATTCTGGAAACAGTTGACATCTGTGCGTATTTCTTTACGATTTTGTGATTCTGTGTGCTTGATATCCTTAAGTTCTTCTACTTGTCATGTTTCCTCTGTTTTTTGACAAGTTGGTGGTATATTGAACCGTGTAATAGATGTTAATTGTACTTATGCCATGTTAATTATATATTGAACCATGTCTGAATGTCATGTTCGTATTCAATATCGAGGGTAGTATTTTTTTTAGCTCTATGAATCTAAGCTATTATGTCCGGAATATCACTGAACTACATTTCTTATATTCTGTGTACCCTTTCTACGATGGGAAAAGATCTGCTGTAACAAAGGATTTTGTAGCATGAACAAAATACATGTGTTTTTGTCTTTTTTTTTTTTTTTTTTGCGTTTTTGTGGTTTTTTTGTCCATGCTACAAAATACTTTGTTACAGCAGATCTTTGGGTTTGTACACCCTGGGAAAATTGTGGGTTCCTGAAATTATTTTGAATTAACTGAATGTTCTGTGATTTGTCCTTGCCAGCAAAGAGGTGACCCGTATGCTTATAATGTTTATTTCCATCCAAATGCTTGTGTTCTGTGTAAATATTTATTTTTTAACTCTATTGATCTCAGCTGTTTGTACTTCCCCATGATCCTGATCCAGAGTATATCAGGAAATGTATTTTACTATTTTCATTGGCTTGTTTCTGAAATTCTATTTAGTGAACTGTGAATGATATGGCCATGCTGTCAAAGAGGTTAGTACATGGTTAAGACATCTCCTTGATTTCTTCGTAGTCTTTTATTGTCTGAGCTTGTCCTACCAGCTGAATCTATCCACGATTCATCTCCGGACTCTCCCCACCTTACCCTTGGCCAACTTATGTGTGCTAGATTTTGCCTTTCTAAGTATCAACTAGAACGAGATATTCATAAAATTGGTTAGAGAGCATACCTCCTTGACGAGATGAGTAAGCCTCCAAGTTCCTAGATTCCCCAACTTTAAATATCCCCCCTTTCTATAATCACCTGTCTAAATCCCATGGATTGAGACATATTAAGTCCATAAAGTAAAGCCCGAATCTTTGCTAATGTTGCATCTCCCTCCCTGATGAGGCCCGAGTATGCCTGTAAACATCCTCCCATGCTATCTTTAATCAAGCCTCTAATACCTGAAGGACCCAGATTCCCTAAATAGCAACTGATGCAGCACACAAGCTCTGATACCAAAAGTGATGCAGTGCACTAGCCCTGATACCAAAATTAATGCAGGACAACCCATTGAAGAACTGTTTACCCTGAGGTTTATGGGCCACAATAGACTAGCTGATTTTCCTCTCAAGTAATTTGAACAATCAAGATGTAGGCAATCAGGATATAGAAGCAAACCAGCACTTTAGAAAATCCCAAACTGCCTCCAAAACCAATTAGGTTAAGCCTAAGATAATATGTTACACAAAGGTATCGGCTATGGTCTATAATGGTTCAGACAGGGTTAGAATGGTTATTGATACAGCAAGGTTCATTAAAGGTTTTGTGGGGTTTAAGTTAGACAAAACACAGGTTGTTTAGGATAAAATCTTAGGATAGATAGAGGTCACCCAATACAGGGTATGCAAGTTCTGATAGGTCATTCACAGGCTGAATGCAGAGTAAATTCTGGGCAAACTTTCAGGTTTGAATAGAAGTGTAATCACTATCAATTCAGACTGTAATCAGTAATAAGTAAAGGCCTGGTCAGAGTGATATACAGAGGCCGGGTAGGTTCTAGAATAGGGTGATCAAAGGCTGAGTCAGCAGTGATTTAGTAGCCTACCGTTGGATTGAAAACAGGGGCAGGCTTCAAGGATTACAGTGAGTATTAAAGGGGAAACAGAAAATTAAAGAAGGCTGATCTGCAGGGATTTTAAGGTTTAAAGACTGATCAAAGAAGGGTGATATAAGAGAACCATGGGTTTAAAGGGAGACTTAGTGATGAGGACATTGGAACACAGTGGGGTCCACACATGGCCTTGGTGAGTTGGTGGTGTCCATGCGTGAAGCCATACAAGGAGGAGCATGGAGGAAGTGAGGAACACATAAGGACACATGATGATGGTTGTGGTTTAGTTTTGGAGTCTTTTATTAGAGATTTACTGTTTTATTTCATATTTTATATTTATTAGAGTTAGGACATAGTAGGGATTACTGTTTTTGTTTTTGGGCAGTTTGGACAGCATGTAATAAAGCCCAATATAAGGGCTGGTCGATTACATTACTTGGGCCACACATTTGGCCTAGTTTCTAATTATTTTTTGCTTTCTTTTTATTTGAATTTGAAAAGTATGTATAGGGGAAACCCTAATGGTGGTCGTGGGCTTTAAAAGATACCCACTCCTTTATTTTTCAATGAATGGGAGTTTTCTCTCTTCAAGCTTCTTGGTGCCTTCAAGCTTCTTGGTACCAAAGCTTAAGCCATGGATGGTGATGTCCAAGGTTTGTGAGGTAGGTGATTACCCACACAGGTACGTATCTTCTTCCCCAATTTTCCTTTATAAACAAACCCTTTTTCTAATAACTCAAATCTGCTGCCAGCCTACAATTCATCTCCTATTCCTATTTTCTTCAAGAATACCTATGTTCTGGTTTGACCTAATCCCATGGCTACTTCTCCTGGGTGTTTTATCAGTCCCTAGTTAAGAATCTGATCCCCTACATAAAATATCAACCGCAGCACTCTAACTGGATGGATTGCTGGCTTCACATCATATACATATTATCTCTGTGGTTGATTTTCTCTACAAATTCCCTTGCTGTAACACATACTTTAACCCTCTGTTCTAGCCTTCAAACCAGTCACTGATTAGGTACCAATTGTGGTCTATGATCTGTCCATATATAGCAGTCCACTCTCCTATTGTTGCATTCTCTAATCAGCCCCTATAGCTTATTTAATGACTGAAATCTGACCATTTTAAGATTACTCTGATGTGGACATTAGAGGAAGGTGGGACCCACATTTGGCCTAGGCGAGGTCTATGCATGGAGTGATTTATTGAAGATGAAATGTTATGTGGTTTAGCATGGATCTTATAGGGGGTAACATTTATTTTATGTGTCCATGTAATAAGGTCAATAGTGCCAAGATTTTGGTTGTGTTTTTAGAGTAATTTTGTTTTTGGTGTTTGACCCACTTTTTCGGGGTGCAAAACTTGTCCTTTTGGCTTAATTTTGGTAGTTTTAGATAGGTTATTGGAAAAGTTATGACCAAATTACTAAAGGGGTGTCAGTAAAAACGGGAATAGTATTTTTATTTATTTATTTATAAAGTTTTACATTTTAGTTGTTTTAATTTTAGAAAAAAGTGAGTTTTTAGTTTTATATTTTAGAAAACTTGGCTAGCAAGTTAAGGATTTAAGAAAGTTTCCAATTTTGATAATTTTTTAATTGTTCAAGCTTGTAAGCCTATTTAAAGGCAACCCCTTTCCATAATTTTATAATGAATGAAAAAATTGATGAATAAAGAATTTTCTGGCTTTCGAGTTCTTGGCTAGTATATTATTTCTTTGTGAAGTCTAAAACCAGGAGTGGTTTTGGTTTTCCCTAAAGGTGGATTCCTTGTGTTTATGCGAGCTTGGTGGAGGCCAAGATCCCTTGTTATGGGTTTGGAAAAGCTTCAAATAAGGTCTTTATCTTTTCTTGTTTCCACTACATTACTTTGAATTTTATTGATATTCTTGGCCATCATTCTACATCATCTATGACATTATATCTATTGTGTTACATCACTGTGGACAACAAGAAGGGACAAGAAACCTGTAAAAATGAAAGGGGAAGAAGAAAAAAGATAAAGAAGATAAGTAGATATTGTATACTTGAGGAAATCACCAACCTCTTTACAAGGAAATCAGTAACCTTGTACTCTTGTAGGTAGACCAAGGGAAGATCTCAAACAAACTCTCCAATGGGGTAGCCAGCTGAGGAAGAAAGACAGTCTCTACGACAAATCCTGTTATAGTTAAAGTCCTAGATCACTGCATCTTTTCATCCACTATTTACTCCTATGCTTTAGTGTCTCCTTGCAGTGCCTCACTCAATCACTCCCTGATCATTGATTCAGGTGTCTCAATTCATATCTTACACATCTTCATTGGTCTCCTCCTATCGTGTATGCTTTGGGAAAGGCAAAGTACGAGTCGCATATGGGTCTTTCTTAGTTGCTGGTAAATGTTATGTTTCTATTTCACTTACTATGCCTCTTTCTTCTATACTCTATGTTTGCAAGTTACCCTTGAATTTGTTATTTGTGAATCATCTTATTAGTACTTAAATTGTTGTTTTATTTTCTTCCCACATCACTGTGTCTTTCAAGACTTAGAGATGAAGAAGGTTATTGGTAGAGGCTATGAGGTTTAGGGGCTTTATATTCTTGATTGTTTTTCAGATTTTGTTGTAGTAGTTTAGTAGTTACCATCTTCAGCTAGTGATTTTATTAATGCCTAACGAGCTTAGCTATATCAGTATCATTACAAATTTGGCTATTTATCCTTTTGCCTCTTAGGAAGAGTTTTTCCCACCTTATTCACTTGTCTGTTTCTGGTTTTTGATGTGTAATTTGTGAATGTGCCAAGCATTATCGAGTACCTTATTCTATCAGTTCTAGTTGTAGTACTATAACCCTTTTTGTTGTTTATTTTGATGTCTTGGGGCCAGCTCTTGTTGTTTCTATATTTAGTTTTAGATATTTTGTTACATTCATTGATGATTATACTCAAGCTACGTGGGTCTATTTATTGAGATCCATGGGTGACATATTTTTTTGTCTTTCGTTCCTTCCAAAAGATGATTAAAATCAATTTGCCACGAAGCTAAAGGTTTTATTTTCCGATAAGGGTGACAAAGTACTTGTTCGAGTGGTTTCTCACATTATCTTTTCTAACATGGTATCCTTTATGAAACCATTTGTCTGAGAATTACATTACAGAATGATATTGATGGAAGAAAAAATTACCATCTTTTGGATATTACTTATGCCTTGTTCTTCACCGTGCATGTTCCAAAAGGATGTTGGTCTGATGCCTTTTTCACGATAGCCTAACTTGTGAATCGTATGCCTTTATGTGTGCTGGACTTTATTTCCCTCTTGAGATTCTTTCCTGTAATTCTACATGGCTTTCCTTTCCTCCCAAAGTTTTTGCCTGTGTTTGTTTTGTTCATATACCAAAGTTTAACAGGTTCAAACTTGATTCCAAAGCCTTTTGGTGCATTTTCTTGGGTTATGCCCCAAATCAAAAGGGGTATAAGGTGCTATCTTCTTTTGATCTAGAAACGTTTTGTATCCATGAATGTGATTTTTTTGAGTTTGGTCTGTTCTTTCCTCCTAGAAGACTCATCTTTAAGGGGAGCATGTTGGTGAAGACGGATTTTCTCTTCCTTTGATTTTGGTGGTGGTAGCAAGTGTAGTGAAGTTAGTTGTTGTTGATTTGAAGGTGTTGGGGAAGAAGTCAATAAAAGAAGTAAGGGGATAATGTTTTTGAAAAGACTTCTCAAAGGTGTATGCACTATGCAAGAAGAAAACTGCTTTGGACAAGCCTCATATGCCTCTGCAAAAAACCTCTTCCTCTCCATCTTCTGACAGGTAATGGTCTTTTTCCCCTTCATGATTTTTACCATCCTGTTGTAATCAAGAAAGGAATTTTCTCTTGTACTTAAGAACAGGTTGCTAATCATGTTTTTTTATGATACATTTTTTGTGTCATTTCAAGCGTTTGCTACTTCCTTGTCTTCTATATCTATTCCTTTTAGTGCGTTTAAGGCTCTATTTCAATCAAAGTTGAGGGAAGCAATGGTGGAAGAGATGAATGTTCTAGAAAAGATAGCACTTGCGATATGGTTGATCTCCCTAGAGGCAAAGAGCTAGTGGGATGTAAGTGAGTCTTCTCTGTAAATCTCAATTCTCAAACTGAATGGTACAATTGAAAGATATAGTGCAAGGTTGGTTGTAAAAGATTACACACAAACATATGGGATTGGCTACCAAAAAACCTTTGCATCAGTTGTTAAAATGTTTATAAGACTTCTCATATCCCTTGTAGCTAACCAAGGATGGCCTATATTGCAATTAGATGTGAAGAATGCCTTTCTTCTTGGAGACTTAGATTAGGAAGTTTACATGAATCTACCTTAAGTTTTTTAGTATACTACTACCAAAGGCAAGGTGTGCCGAAAGAAAGTACTGTATGGTTTGAAACGATCACCAAGGGTATGGCTTGAAAGATTTTACAATGCTATGATCAAATATAGGTATAAACAGAGTCAAATGGATCATACCCTATATATCAAGTGCAAAGGCAGCAATACTGCAGTTCTTATAGTATATGTTAATGATATTGTTGTCACTGGAAGGCACCGCTGGCAGGTCCAATTGAGCGATCAATGATAATGGTGAAGTGAAGATGTTGAAAGGTTGCTAGGGATGTGAGTTTGAAATAAAAAATTTGGGCTTGCTAAGTTACTTTCTTGGAATGTGGCACATTCCAGGGAATGTATATTCTTATCTCAAAGGAAGTACACTCTATATATTTTACAAGAGACTAGGATGATGGGGTGTCTATCATGTCCAATTGATCCTAATCATAACGTGCAAGAAGATAATGGTAGCAAGTTAACTAATCTAGGTAGATATCAGATTTTAGTGTAAATGTTGATTTACCTCTCAATAACTAGGCCATACATCACCTATGTTAGTGTTATAAGCCAGTTCATGCATGCTCCTATTACAGTGCATCTCGAAGCCACATACCTTGTTTTCCGATATTTGAAGAAGAATCTAGGTATAGGAGAGGGAGTAGCCTACAAATTGAGGCATACACATGTAGATTGGGCAGGATCCATATCAGACAGGAGGTCCACCTTAGGTTTCTATGCATTTGTTGGAGGCAACTTGGTTACTTGGAGAAGTAAGAAACAACCCGTAGTGGCGAGATGTGGTGCAGAGGCAATGTTTAGATCTATGGCCCATGGTATCTGTAAACTCTTATGGATATAAGGTCTGTTGAGAGAATTTGGATTCAACACTAAAGGTTCAATGATTCATTGAGTCTGTATTGTGATAATAAGCAGCAATCAATGTTGCTCGCAACCTGGTCCAACATGACAGGATAAAACATATCAAAGTTGATAGGCATTTCATCAAGGAGAAGTTCCAAGTTGGGAAGATCTGTACTCCATCTGTGGAGACTGAAAGAACAAGTAATAAATTTGTTTACCAAGGGTTTGAGTGGTTTTAACTTTAAAGATTTTGTTGATAAGCTAGGTATGAGTGATATCTACATACCTGCTTGAGGGGGAGTGTTGGAATGTTGGGGACTGTAAAGGAATAAATGCATTCATGCAGAAGGGTATTTCTGTCCCAGTATACTTGGGGTCCTCTTGTAAATATACGGTAGTATGCATGAATTTTTGTGTACAGTTGGTATATAAATAAAATAAGTATGGGAGAGAGGGTAAGTACTCTATATATGAATTCAGTCCCATACATATTTTGTTTTTCTTCTTCTTCCTACTCTTATTCTTCTTCTCTTCTTTCTTCTAAATCCACATCAACCTGAACACATAACATGTAAGTTCATGCCAAGGATTAAGAAGAGGTATGGTGATCGAGTTGATTCTTTTTGAGGATTAAGTGTTGTAGACAGTGGTTGCCTTTTCATTTTGGTGGTTGCCTTTGCCTTTCTCGAATCACTTGTGTATCTCTCTCTAAATATCCATCTAAGAACTGAACCTCTGTTTCTCTCTTTACCTCTCTTTCTAGATTTGCCACCAAGACTACGTGTAGAAACTTCTGCCACAGGGGCTAGAGATGGGATTTTTATGGAACTAGTTATCACCTCAATCTTCTCCACTAGATTGTTCATCTTTCATGCAGAGAATAAAATCTGGTAGCATCTCTTACAGGGTAGGCGTTCAACTTCAACTACAAGCACTTTACTCTCACCCTGCTGCTTAACCCCTACGAGATTCCGGCAGCTAAAAGAAACTAGCTTATTGGCAAGGACATGTGCTGGATGATCAAGAAGTTCCTGGGCTTGGCAAGACCCAAATTCAGGATTAGTATCCTTGTGACACCATACCAGTGAGGTTTCCTTGCCTTTGATCAATCATAAAGACATAGACCTGTAAGTTCGGTGTACATCTTCGTCCCTTGCTTCACGAACTGTTTAATTAACAATTTAACAATATGCTGGTGGTTCACTTGTTCTCCATTATCTCTCTCTTTCAGTCAAAATAGTCCCCATAAATCACCTACTAGCACTGCATTTCTCCACTAACTCTCTCTTTGAAGAGTCCAAATCACAATGGCCTCCTAAGGAGTCCTCTAATCCTATGTGTGCCACAATTTATCCCCTCACTCTTGACCACCACCATTGGATCCTCTGTCAACTATTCTCCAACCGATCCCCATCTTTATCTTCCCTACTTCGATGACCCAACTTCCATTTCTCTTCTTGGACGAGTACTGGCTTTTATTTTTATTTTTATGAATAATGCTTTAATGAAGAGAAAGAGAAAAAAGAACAAGAACAAGAATGTACAAAAATAAAATCACAAGAAAGCACAAAGACACCTCATTCAAAAAAAGAAAGGATATTCCTTTGAAACAAGAAGATTGCCACACCCCCATTCAGAAAGCCTATCCGCTTCCTCGTTCACCGACGTAGGTACTTGAGAGAATGAGACTTTCATCTTGAGAGCCAAGTCTTGGATTCAAGAATGATTTGGGAAAGGAGCCACACACCCATAGATTGACCTTTTCCCCAACTTACCACCACCGCTGAATCCCCTTCCACGATACAATCAAAGAACTTTTGAGATTTGATCTCATGGAGACCCATTAATAGAGCAATAGCCTCCACCTTCGAAGAATCACTAGAACCCACTGACCCACATATAACATACTTGATGTTACTTAAGATTTCTCAAATGGTACAACCAAAACTGCCGGCCCAGGATTACCAATAGAAGAGCCATCAAAATTCAACTTCCATAAGCCACAAGGGGGAGGACACCACTTTATAGTTGGTGGCCGAGGATTAGGAAATTTGAGCATAATGCATGGATGCCAATCTCGTGATAGATGAGATGAGGACATCTTTTTAAACTCCTTTGATATCATTAGTCACCCCATCTCTTTGCAAAGGATAGAATCAATCACTGCCCCATACCTTTTCCTCTTGCCTTCGAAAATACAATGGTTTCTTTCCTTCCAAGGGCCCCAAAAAATTCCATGAATCAATCCACTTGAAAAGCCTTTGGCCCAGGGACCCAAGAAGCCTCCATTCTATTGGTGCACAAGATCAATGGGACGAGATGGCATCACTCATGCAACTTTCATCTTTTGAAGAAATGATTCCAAATGCCCAATGAAAATCTACAGTGCATCAATAGGTGGGGAGCTGATTTTCCCTCAGTCATGCAAAAACAACAAATGTGAGGAGATCAGATAAGAAGTAGGTAAAATAGTCCTTAGAGATGTAGAAAGGCAAACTGTCCTTAAAAATATTCTATTACTAAGTCAAGGGAAAAAAGTAATTGATACGTGCTACTTAAAACACCTAAGCTATATTAAAAATAAAATAAAATTGTGTAAGCTATATCTGTCTCTTATAGTGTCAGCTACCTAATGGAGGGGAGGTAGTGATGCTGATGTCAGAACTAGAGGGGAAACTAGTGGATTGTCGAGAACCTCAGGAGTGGCTTTTCTAATTGTCAGAAACCCCAGGGGAGGTAAGTGAAGGTTACCGAATTAAAATTTAAATGTCAACCTTGTGGCAGTTACTATTTGATAAGATGCTTCCTCTGTCTTCTCATGCATCCTAACATGCTGCATGCCTCTTCTTGCAGGTTTTCTCGTGTTGGTTCAGTTGTTTTAGCTCTCCATGATGCAAGCGATGTGTTTTTGGAAGTTGGGAAGATGTCCAAATACAGTGGATGTGAAGGGCTTGCTAGCTTTTCGTTTATTATTTTTGTTTTGTCGTGGATCATACTTCGCCTTATGTACTACCCATTCTGGATCCTTCGGAGTACAAGGTGAGCCTAACTTGCTGCATTACTCTTTTTAATTTGGTAAAACAAAAAAATGAGTCAACAAATGAAGCATTCATGGCCAGTATTTATTTATTTTTTTTTCTAGTTTTTGACTGAAAATAGTTGTGTTTATGATAGCTCCCGAATATCACTTTAAAGTATTTACTGTCCAGTTATTATAACATACTTGACAATCCCTCTCTCCAATTGAAAATGATGAAAATGCCCCATAAGACAATTTACTTGACTCAAAAGATAAATGGGAAGATTTAAATTCTGCCTTTTTTGAGTATAATGTTGTTCTGTTAAAGGTGCTTAATTCTGCATCAGAAAAAGATAAAATAAATTAATAAATAATAAAAAAAAAATAATAATAATAAGTAAAATGGTCAGTATTAGCAGATTGAAGAAACTCTGATATCTTTGTTTATTTATGGTTTAGAGTCAACCTATATTAAACCTTACTGACATGATATCAGTGGCATGTTAGGATGTCATATTAATGAAGGAAACAATGAAACATACTCATATTCAACCTTAAGCCCATTATGGGATCCTCTTGAGGAGGGCTGCATGATTGCTCTCCTTCTGTTGAAACATTGGGGTTGATAGGATGCACAGAGTCTCTATGATCAGGAGTGCAGCTCTTTTTTATTGAAATCTTTTATCTCAAAGTGACAAGGGCTGCAATCTTGGCTATAGACCTATCAATCACATAGACAAAAGGCTGTCCTCCTTGGGAGGACTTTATCCTAGCTCTTAATCGTATTATGGATGTCTTGTGTCTTGGGCTATGCGACCCACTCAATGGTTCTGTAGAGCCATATTTGGACACATCCCTCATTTAAAGCAGATTTGGTGTAGTATACTAAATGGGCCACTTAAAATATATAGGCAAAAGACAGCATGATAGGATGATTTTAACCATCTAATCTGTAGACTATTTTTTCCTACTAATTTAAATGGCATGTCTCATGTATATATATATAGTAAGAGAGATACTCTCTACACACACGATTTCTACCTCATACACATCTCTCCTCTTTTCTACTATTTTTCTTCTTCTTTTCCTTTATTACTGTTGCAAATTTTCTATTTGGTATCAGAGCTTTAGGATTGGAGTCCTTGGAAGCTTCTTGCTGCTGATGTCAGCAACCCTAGGGCTGATTTCAGCAGCCGTACATTGCCCAAGGTTGTGAGGAGATGAAAAGCCCTATGAAAAAACCTCACTTGATTTGGATGTTATATGAAGAAGTTACATATATTTTCGTGGAGCAGGGGGGATGTACGGCTAACATCCATATCGAGTGAGGTTTTTTTCATAGGGCCTTTCATCTCTTCACAACGTTGGGGGATTTAATACTCCAGTGGGGGGAGGGTGAATAGGATTATACCAATTTCTCCCTAATTTGATTTACTTTAATATAATTAATTAGCGAAATATTAAACATTGGTTCGATTAAATTAGTTTGAAGTCCACGCTACGAATACTATCATAGACCATTATTTTCTGCCATACACTATTGCAAACTATAGCAGAGCAGGAGACGAGCTGATAGATTCCCTATAGGATTTTAACACTTAATACAAACAAGTTCTCAAGTAAACACTTGGTGCATCAATGGTGTTGTGGAATTGATTTAATCAAAAGTGCAACAACATAAACAAGCATACACCACATAGTGCACAATAGGTTTTATAGTGGTTCGACACTTTGGGCTTATGTGCACTTCCAAATCACCTTTTGTAGAGTTTATTATTTTTTATTAATAGTTTTATGAACTATTACAAGATAAATTAATAAAAACCTTAAATAACTTACAGTTCAAGCGGTTTAGAAATCGCCCTGTAGGTACCTCTCGTTTGGTGGCTCTGATAAACATGTCTCACACCTCTAGTGTCTCTGGTGAAGGTGGGCAGGCTCTTATAGTGTCTCCGGTAGAAAATGTTAAATACTTATGGCGTTTGCAGCAGAAGCTCAATCAGTGTAGAGATTGAAAATGATGAAGAAGCTTATCTTCACATACAATGCCTCTTCAACAGACAGATTCTACTACATGTGCAACACTTCTTCTCAATTGAGAGATATAGATTGCTATAGAACTTATTTGAAGGTTTTATCTCTCAGAGTATTTGGGTTTCTCTAAGGTAGGGAAACCTAATCACCTCAATCCCTTACTAATTTTTACAATACAAAGCTCTGACATTTCATACATATAAAAAAAAAGCTCTGGGATTGATTGTGGAATGAAACTTGCAAAGATTTGAATTTGCAGGCTCAAAACCTTCTCAGACAGGCTTTACGAATTAGGTTTTTCAATTAAGAATCATTACTTAGCCTTAAGAAAGTTTAGATATTTATAGATGTATCAAAGTCGTGTGAATCATCCAATCTAAAACGGACAAAAGATCTAGGTCTTTTGTTTTTTCGTGGAAATAATTTTAACCTATTATGGCGCATTGCATTGGTCCATATTCCTTGGATTTGGTCGATTCATAACCAGATCGGTTTGGTTACTTGTTGCTTGTTTAGCCTGTGCTTTAAACACATCCAAGGCCTGTCAGATCGGTCTGTTAATTATCAAATCGATCCGCTAATTATCGGATTGGCCCACTAAGTAGCGGATTGGTCCGACAGGTGTCGGGTCGGTCTAGGGTTTTGCTGAAGCACCTCTGTAGGCACCTGCATACACCTAGATCAGTCCGCCCTATATTGGATCGGTCTGATTACCCTGTTTCACCATTTTTTACTTATATTAAGTCCATTTTGGTCCATGGGGGGTTCCATACTCTCCAAGCCATTTCTTTAAGGCTCGGTTGGGTCACTCTAACCATCCTGTGGTATACATATTAAGTTCAAGTTAGGTTTACCTTATCAACTTACCCACCTTCATGTTCTTTACCTTTGAATGCCACAATTGGTGCCTTGAATGCCTTGAGTCATAACTTGAGACTTTCTTTGGTTCTTTTAAGTGATGAGCTTGAGGTCTCTTGTGTTACTTGTGTTCGTCCGTAGTTAAATTGGTCCTTTTGAGCATATCTGATGCGGCAGCTCTCTTTTGGCTAGAGAAGTATCAACTCATGTGGAGACCAAGACCAAACTTCCTGAAGAAAACCAAGTGATCTTAATCTTTATTTCTATTATTTCCTTTATGTTTTTGGGGAGCGGGGGGTTTATGAGTGATTTTGGTGTAATATGTCCATATGAGCCAAGAGTAGGGAGTTAGAAATAATTTAGAAGAGTTTTAGGATTTTTTTTAATGTTTTATTAATTTATTTATAGAATTTTAGACTACTGGCCGTACAACATGAGGGGAGGGATATTTCTGTCCAAATTTTGTTTTAGGCTTATAAAAGCCTTTAAATACTCCATGTATGATAATTTTTTTAGGAAGTATAGAGTTGGAGTGTTTTTAGGAGTCTCATGGGTAGATTAGAACTTCTCCCATCTCTCTCATGTGAAAGGTGAGTTTCTTCTCTATATTTCTCATATTTTTTTCTCATTTTTTCTCCCTCTTCACTCTCTTTAATCTTCTTATTTACTTCTTGTTTTCTTGATTTCTTTCTTTAATTTCTACTTTTTTTTTTAATTTAATTTTATTGTTTCATTTGTCTTCTTTCTCATTCTTTTCTTAGTTCTTGATTTCATCTTTTTTCTTGTTCTCTTGAATTTTTTTCACTTCTATTATTCTCTTAATTCAAGAATTGCATTCTTGGCTTTGTTAAATTAATTCTTAATTGATTAAATTAAATCCTCTCTCTTCTTTAAATCAAGAAACCCATCTTAGACCAATCCTTTAATCTCTAACCAAGTTCCTAAGCCTAAATTCCCTAATTTATTGATTCTTGAACTCTTAAATTAAATCCCATTTGTAATTTTCTTTTTATATGACATTTGTAGTTTATCCCTTATTGTTGTGGGGTCCTTTTTAAAAGGAGTATCCTATATCAATATCTCTGGACTATGATACACTTGACCTGACTCAACCATACATACATACTTGACCTGAACTTGGAAAGTGCTTGATTATTGGGGTGGGTGAGGTGCCTAATATTGAGATCTTGACCGCCGATTTGGGGTGTCGAGTTGGGCATCTCCCTATACCTTACTTGGGGCTCCCCTTTGGAGCATCTTTTAAAAGCAAGGAAATGTGGGGGCCTATGGTGGATAGGGTGCGGAAAAAACTAGTAGGATGGAAGGCCCAATATCTCTCGAAGGGTGGAAGAGTGGCGTTGATTAAGGCTGCCTTGTCCAGTATTCCGATGTATTTCATATCCCTATTTGTGATTCCGACTCAGGTGGCGCATCAAATTGAGAGGCTACAAATGAACTTTTTGTGGAAGGGTGTGGATGATGATAGGGGACTTCATCTGGTAGCTTGGGGTTGGGTCTACACTACAAAGTCTAAAGGGGGGTTGGGGCTAAGGAGATTGGATCTTATGAATAGAGTGCTTCCTTGCAAGTGACTACGGAGGTTTGGGTTGGAATCAGAAAGCATGTGGAGATAGGTGATTGTTTCAAGATATGGAATGTAGGTTGATGGAGATCGTTGCCTGGTTAGAGGTTCATATGGGATTAGCCCCTAAAAAGGTATTATGAGGTTTTTCTAGGAATTCAAGGAAGTTTTGCAGGTGGTGATCGGTAATGGCTTGAAGACAAAGTTCTTGGAGGACAGATGTTGTGTGACGTAGCCGTTTATGAGGGAGTTTCCCTCGATTTTCTCGATGGCATCAGACCCCCAAGAGTCTCTGACTACCTGGAAATCTTTCAAGGGACAGCGGTGTGGCAGCTGACCTTTAGACCTTTGGCATTTGATTGGGTGCTGCCTGATATCGCATTTTTGCTAGGGAGGTTAGATTCAGCAGAGGTGATGCCTAATCAAGAGGATAGGAAAGTATCTATGGTAATCCCTGATGGGGCCTTTAGTGTTCGAATGTGTGTGCAACTCTTTGGGAACCCAAAAGATCTCCAAATTCCGTGGAAAGATATCTGGTACACCCATGCTCCTCCCAAGATTCAGTTCTTCATGTGGGTTGCGTCCTTGGGAAAGATTTCAACTATTGGCGTGCTGCGACAGAAAGGCTTCATCTTTACCAACATATGTAGCCTCTGCAAGGAAGATAGGGAATCATTGTTTCACATTCTTTTGCATTATCCCTTCTCTTGGGATGGGAGGTCTGGTTTGGGATCCTTAGAGGCTTTTGGAATGAGGTGGGCTCTCCCGTTGGATCTGAGGACTCTTCTTTCCGCTTGGAAAGGTAATACATTTTCTGCGAGGGAAAATGATTTGGAGGCTTGTCCCGGCGGCAGTCAGTTGGTCAATTTGGTTGGAGAGGAACAAGAGGGTCTTTGAGGGCCATGTTGAACCTTCTTTCTAGGTGTACAAAAGAGAAAAAGAGAAAATAACCTCATGGGCTTCTCAATGTATAGGGTGCAGGCTGTTAAGAGCAGGTGACCAATGTAGGGACTGGAATGAGGTGATTGGTTGCAGTTCTATGTAGTTAGCGGGTGTGGGGCCTTTTGGTTGAGTCAGGCTTTCTTTTTTTTTCTTTTGTCTTCTTGGTTGTTTGCTTTTTTCGGATTTCTCTTCCCCTTAGTTAATAAAAGTTTTCTTTCATAAAAAAAGTAATTATTTTGGGAAATGTGAGAAAGTATTGTATTTATGTGGTAAAACCTCCCTTCTTTAAATAAGGACATACAAAGAAATGATTTTCTGCAGAGAAGTGATCGTTGTTGAAGTTATATCTATATCTTTGTTGTTTTTAGGATAAGTTGTGACAATTTACCTGAAATTAATGTAGTACAAAGGATTTGCCACCGCCAAAATAGAAACTCCTAGAGGATGGATATATAAAAAATAAAATATAAAAACTTACTAGAGAGGAAGGAAAACCCTAAATGGCTGAAACTGGTTTCATGCCAGTTAGCCAGATTAGTGGCTTTTCTGTGAATATCATTGAAGAACAAATCAATCCATTGACAGGTCTGACTTCTCTATAGTATCAGCCAACATCTGAGGCTACTACTCCGTTGTTGGTCCAACTAGTGAAATTTGGTAATCAAAAAAGTTTATTAGCTAAATAAGAAAAAACAGTAATGAAATTCTGTAATCACCGAATTACCTTCTGCTACTAGAGGTCAATGAGAAGTGGTATAATACAAAGAAAGATGTTTGATCAAAGTTCTCACATCTGCTTCATTGGACTCCCTGCAAACCTTAGGACCAAAAGGAAGGCCTTCAAGCTCCTCTCATTACATCCATTCCAGTTTCCCACTAGTTCTAGGTTATGCAATTAGTTACCATTGAAATTATGATTAAATGACCTTAACAGGAGGTTTCTACTTCTCCATGTACTTCTTGGTTTTTTTCTTCTTTGTTCTCTCCCTCCTTTCACGGACTAGTCCTTTCAAATCGAAACCCATTTGAAAATCAAGGTATTCAAAGAGGCTAGGTGGCTCCTAGGCAACAAACCACTCGACACCTCCCCCACCCCCCAAAAAAGAAAAAAGAATGAAAAGAAATAATGGAATGTTATATCCAGAGGATGTACCAGTAACAAGGGGAACCACCCTCATCCCCACTTTGACTCATGGGGGGTTCCTTAATGGCTTTGCTCTGCTTAGGCCCAATTGTATTCCTGCAATTTCATTTCACCACACATTTTTAAGATGTGTGTTGACATGAAATTTCAGGAATACAAATATGACTAAACTAAATTGTATAAACAATTAAATTTTAAATTAAGTTATTCATAAAAATAAATTATTTAAAGTAAGTCGCCTTGTGCTTCAAACCTGAGATGAAATTTAAACAGTTAGGCAACTACCTTGGTCATACTGCCCTGCTCAGGGTTAATGCGGTTGGTGGGAGGTCTAAAACACCTAGCCAACCGATTGGTTGATTTTTAAATGACCACTGGAGATTACAGGCTTTAATCTGCTATAACAGGTGATAATCTCTTTTACCTGAAAATTCAATGTTTACATTATTTTTCTTTCCATGGTATGGGAGAATTTTGTTTTTGCCTATTTTCTACTTTGTTAGAGAATGGCACAGGACCCAGGACCCATTACTTCAACAGTGTTATCTGTCATATTGTGAGTGTAATTTTGTCAGTGCTTCATTTCACTATTGTTTGTTCATGAAAGGACTGCTATTCCATTCTCTGCCTTGTTAATTCTTGAGTTCGAAAGCTTGTTTTTTATTCAATCATTGGTATAAAAACTCAATGATTAATTTTTCTTGAAGTCAGAGTTCATTTAGACCCAGGTAGCAGCTGCACCCGTGTAGAAAGAACTATGTTGGGAATATCATTGGGAAAGGCCATATATGATGCTTCTTTGACAGAAAGTTTCTGATTGTTTTCTCATCATGCCACTAAATACTACCTGCTAATCATATTATAAATTGAAGTAAGCTAGCATCTTTTCAATAAAATTTCATTTCTTACATGTTGGATAGATTCAAATCTTCATAACATGAATCTTCAATTTGAGGTATTGTTCCAGCTCAAATAGAAGATTTCTGTAATGTTTTGAATCTCTCAACATTTAAGAAATGAGTCTTGAAGTGGTTCTGCCCATTTTAAAATCCTCGCTTGTGCTACTGCTCTCACTTACGGATCTCTTTTTACCACCAGCTGCCAAACCCAAGTCTAAGTTGACCACCTAGAAGGTTTCCCTATTTGTAGGTTTTCTCCTTATTTTTGAATCTAGATTTTTTTTGGGCAACTAATATAATCTCAAAAAGAAGTTGTGTCAAATATTAAGAGACAGTTTTGATGTGGTCTAGGCCATTAAATATCCCTAATATCCTCGGTATTAAAAGGTATGATATTACTTTGCTTGAGGACCTTCCCCTCACTGTGGTCTTTCAACTTGTTCCCTCTCCTTGTTCTTCTGACTACGCTTCCCTTATTCTTCTTAATTGATGGGCTGAGCCACCTTTAATCCCCCCCTTCCTCTTTTGTCTTACTTCTTTATAAAGAGTTCTATTGTGAAAAACTCTTTAATCACCCTCTCTTTTGCTCATTTATTTATGACAGCTATGAAGTTCTCTTGACCCTGGACAAGGAGAAGCACCAGACAGATGGACCCATCTACTATTATGTGTTCAATACTCTTCTATTTTTGTTGCTTGTTCTTCACATTTATTGGTGGATGTTGATGTACCGGATGCTTGTAAAACAAATCCAGGCAAGAGGCCAGATTAGTGAAGATGTTCGATCTGGTATGTTGCACAATATCTTCTTCTTTTTGATAAATATGTCACACAATATCATTTAGTAAGGTGCGGAAACACAGGTATGCGCATGAACATGAAAAACTGACACATTCAAACATTTAAATTTGGCAAGGAAAATTATGTAGGGACTTATTTTTTAGTTAAGCTATAAAATTTAAGGAAAAAGGGTATATAGTGACATGTCCAAAAATGATTTATAGTGAGCTGTTCACAAGAAAATTAGTGACAAAAAACGAACATCTATAAATAATTTTTTCCAAAGGTAATGCTATCCCAGCTGTTTCTGAGTCTGACATGGCTGGTTTCTTTTACTTGCTCAAGTGAAAGGCATTCTTTCCCCAAAGATATGACAATTCTGCTCAAGTGAAAGGCATTCTTTTCTCAAAGATACGACAATTCTGCTCAAGTGAAAGGCATGCTACTGATATCAAGTGGCTTCATTCAATCAAGGAAAATTATGGAAAATGATCAATAATATATGGGAATGTTATTTGCATACAACAAGACAGATGGTGAGCTGAAATATTCAATGCACTTGCCATTAAGGGAATGCAGTGTATAGGGCAATAGAGCACACATGACAAGCACGGGGGTTAGGGTTGATCTCACTAAATGTGTCATGTGTCCATCACAATGTCCAACAAATCTACCATTAATAATTGAACTAACCATCCCATTCTTTGATTTTGTGGTCTTGAAGTGCTTTGTTTTCTCATGCAGATTCTGAAGGAGAAGATGAACATGAAGATTGATCCACAAAATTGACAGAAACTACATGTACCCCTGCCTAGGTGCTCAAGAAATTGTGATTGCTTCATCATTGTCTTTTTTAATTTTTTAAGTTCTTCTGGAGCATCCCTCTGTTTTTTGGTTGAGATCTAAATACTGGTTTTTGATGGGAAAAGATCCTCTCATTCTTTCAATACGTCGCTCTTGTATCTCTTCATGTAATTTTGATTTATTGAAAATACTTGTAGTGAGACTGGTCTATTAGTTTGAGGGACATACTCGAGCAAATTGTATTGGATACTAACTGTAGAATAATTCAATTCATGGTCAGAATTCCTGGCCTATAGCATTTATCACTACAGGTTCTCAGTCACAAATGACCAACTGTAAGGTCTTACCAAAAAAAGAAACCAACTGTAGGCTCGAAGCATTGTATTAGGCTTACCTTGAACCCAACTGTGCAAGACACTAAAGTTGAAACTGTGTTTGATTTTCACTTCCTCACCAATATTTATAGTTGTAATTGAAACTCTAGGTTATCTTAATGTTACACTAGGAGTTTGTCTAGTTGATTATTTGTTGCTTTGGGCTACCTTTCAAGTTTTTCTTGTACATTTTGATTTAAGGAATCAAAATGGGTCACTCGAAAACCTATTTGCCCACATGTCCTTGTGGCTTTCTGCATTAGGATAACAACTGTCAAATATTATGTTCCATGCCTTAGTTGTGTACCATTGCCTCCATCTTGTTATTAGGATGACCAGTTTTTATTCATTTTATGTATCTAGAAATTTACTTATTATCTAGAAACCATGAAGACAATGGAAACTTATTTCTTAATTGCTGTTCTATCATTTGGTCCCTCAGTGTAGGAAGACCCAAAGTTAAGAAAATTGGAACTTGTTGAATCAAATTGAGATGTGGAAAAGATAGAAGGGAGGAGTAATTCCTAACCAAGTTTTGGATTTGAGTGATTTGCAATGCTGTGTAGCTATAACTATTGGCCGACTTATAAAGAGAAAAGTTTATCTTACCAAAATAAATTATGAACTGAAAAGATACTAGTTTAAATCTCCCAATGTTGCCACTTACCATTTTTACTTTGCCAGAGCCAGCAGAAGTAAACAAGGTTCTGCTAAGTTCAATAATCCAAATATTTGTTATTTAATGGGAAGACCCATTGTGGAGTTTATATCTTAGTTCCTTCTTCGCAAAATATCTCTATAATTCTTAACCGAAAAAAGAAGAGGCAAAAGTCATACACCCCTAATC
>JAOXJP010000016.1:2492038-2502129 GCA_025762735.1 Platanus orientalis
TGTATAAGAGACAGCCCCTTGTGTGGCCATTGAGTGGCTCACAAGAGGGGTGGCATAGAGGATTTCAGGCCCACTTTTCCACACTTGGGAGGATAGAAATAAAAGATTATTTATTTATTTAATTTTCCTTTTTGCAGATAAGGTTGTAAGCATTGTTGGTAAAATTTATTTATGGTGGCACACTGTTGTAGGCCGAGACCTATGATGATATTATTAGGGATTAGAAGTCGATTACTTGGTACTCACCTATGAAGCTTGACATTTTTGGTGGAGGGTTGCTCTCCTAAGATGAGTGAAATGAAGCTCAAATTTGATGGGTTAGAAAAGCTGGACTCTATTGGAATAGGTAGCTTCAAGTCATCCTCCTCTTTTTGGTCCAATGGGAATGTGAATCCAACAAAGGTGAATTTTCTTCATGGCTAAAATCTGCAAGGATTCTCTCTAGTAATGTTTAGAGTTTCAAATCTTTGCAGGTCAAGGAAACCTTTCCATGTAATTAATGAGATTAGGGACTGGTCATTCTTTTATTACATTTGTTTACCTTTCTGCCAAAGTTTTAGTGGAAATTCTTGTTTAGAGAGGTGTATTTAGGGAGGTCATATTGTGCTGTGGAGTCAAAGTCACAATAGTTTATTGCTATCATAGGTATCATGATCCCTGACCAAGCTGGAAGCAACTCCTCCTGAAGAAAGGCAGCCCAGTGCTTCCCATAATTTATTAGTGTTCAAGTAAGCGTCTGCAATTTCCTTTTGACCATGAAAAGTAGTATTTCACACTACTCTTTCAATTCAAACAAATAATAAAAGTGAACAGATTCTGCAGATAAAAAAAAACCCGTCATCAAGGGATTATTTTAATTAGTTATAAAAAAGGGAGTTTTTAATTCTCACTAAAAAATAGAGAGAATCTTTAATTGAAATAAAGAAAAGGTAAGTACTGCCAACTCAAGTTGCAAACTAAAGTAGCTCCACGATGTCATTAAAAATATTTGGTACTCCACTCAGCATAAGTTTTGCAGCAACAGAAAACATCATTTCTTAAATTCCAAATATCATTAGTGTTATGCAATTTTTTTTTATCCGTATTAAGCACCTGTATAAAGTATAGCATAAATATTGAAAGACAGACAAATATATGGTTCAATATATTAGATTACATGCCCAACTTCTAGTTCAATATAAAAAATTAAGATGGTTGTAGTAGTCTGATGCTTTGAATTTACTACATATCAAAATGTGAAAACCAACTTTCAATTGGAACTTACAAGACATATCGAAGAGTGGCTGCTTGGTTTTAACAACTTTATTAGAACACAGATGGCCTGATTGTTGGCTTGCATCTCTGCCAATATATGTCTATAACCAGAAACCTTAGTAATACAATTATAGTCCTAATATTCAACAGAAACAGAGAGCAATCCTTTCTTATTTGAGGTACCCTCACATGAACATACCACCCAATTCTGTTTCCAACTCAAATAAGATTACAAGCTGCCATCTCGTACAAACCCCATCTGATACAGTACAAGTAGATGGATAATCTGAAAGATTAACCTAGCCCAACCAACATATTCTCACATCACCTTCAAAAAATAATGCCTCTTTACATCTTCAAGATTTCTTTTATGGATGATGACTATGACGAAATTGAATCACATAATTGAAGCTCCATTATGGGAAGTATCAAACCTCAACAACTACTAGAGTTGCAATATCATGGGTTCGCAAATGTGGAAAGAGCTTAAGCAAATTAAACACCTCAGCTCTGCTTTATTTCTTGGAGCATTTCCACTACCTTCTTCATTTTGGGCCGTTTAGCCGGTGTGCTGTCAGTACAGAGCAAGGCAACCTTCAGAACTGCAAGCATCTCTTTCCTCCAAGCAAAGGAGACTGTGCTTAGCTTCGCATCAAGTATCTGCTCTGGGGTCTCTCCTCTTGCTGGAGCTCCGTGAACCCATTTCACCAGATCTATACCTTCGCCAAAGGCCTCGTCAACTGGTAGTCGGGTGGTAAGGATCTCGAGCAATACAACCCCATAGCTATAAACGTTTCCTGGTGCTGTAACTTGCATTGTATATGCATATTCTGATTAAGAAACAAATGAGGGGTCAAAACGAAGTGGTATATGTGGGAACTGTGAAACATTTGCAAAGTATAATAAATCAGAAAATGATAGAATTCTGAAGTGTATTGTAACAATTGGGTACCTGGGGGAATGTAACCAAATGAGCCAGCCACCGCGCTGATACTTGCAGTTCCCCTTGAGGGATCCAAGAGCTTCGATATCTCTATCTCCCCAACCAAAGGCTTGGAATTGGCATCTAAAAGTATGTTACTTGAAGAGATGTCAAGATGTATAATGGCCACATTATGAAGGAAAGCCAACCCTTCTGCTACTCCAGTGGCAATGGATAGCCTTGTAGGCCAGTCTGGTTCAAATTTGTTCTTCATAGTGGAGTCATGAAGTAGTTGAGCCAACGTCCCATTGGGTAAATAATTGTGCAGCAAGAGAGCAACGTCTTCATAGATAATGAACCCAATGGGCCTCATCAGATTATCATGGCAGAGTTTCCCCAGCCTCTCGAGCTCCCTAATCATCTTGTTCTGATAATGAATTACCGTTCTGTCTATGGATTTCAATCTCTTCACTGATAGAATCAACCCAGAAGGCATAACTGCCTTGTAAACAGTGCTAAAAGTCCCGGTGCTGAGCTTATTTGAGTCCTTCAAAGTTGCTTTTACAGCAGCATCAAAATCTATTGCTTGCCTGAGATTCTCAACAAAAACATTCCCTGCTATTATTAATGGTGGATTAGCAGTTCCATCTTCCACAATTCCTGCATCCTGGGCCGCTTTTTCTTGCCTCTCCCTCATCATAAACAGCACAACAACAATTGTTACTGAGGCGAAAACGGTCAACCCAGAACCAATAACAGCTAATATGATTTTATATGAAACCTTGTGATGGTAACCTTCATGGTCAGGACCAAAAGAACTCCCACAAGAAGAGCTCAATGGCTCTCCGCAGAGCCCTTTGTTACCTGTAAAGCTTGAATTTGAGCTCTTCTGGAACGGTCCAAAGGTAGGTACTGGACCCGTCAACAGATTATTGGAGAAATTCACTTCTATCAGGCTCAACATGCCCTTGAGGGCGGATGGGATGTTACCAGAAAGCTGATTGTTAGAGACATCCAAGGAAACCAGCTTATCAAGTTTCCCCAATTCAGGAGGTAGTGATCCATGAAGATGATTGAAGCTCAGATTGAGAGCTATCTGCAGATTCCTGATCCAACCAATCTCGGGTGGGATAGTGCCAGTCAGATAGTTACTACCCATATGCAACTGAAGCAGTTTTGCACAATTCCCAATCACACGAGGTACCTCCCCTATTATTGAATTCTCACTCAAGAGCAGGAATTGCAATTTCGGCATGTCACATAGGTCTTCTGGTATGGTGCCATTGAATCTGTTGCTGCTTAGATCAAGCTTGTTAAGGTTCCTGCATCTATTAATGGATTTTGGAATGTCTCCAAAGAGACTGTTACCTGAAAGAATCAATTCCTGCAGGTTTGTTATCTCTCCAAACTCCGGAGGAATTGTTCCCGTGAATCCATTAGAGGCTAAATTCAGGAGGGTGAGGTTAGAGCAATGAGAAAACTCTGCCACAATCTCACCAGAGAGATCATTGTTATCTGCTTCAAAGTATGTAAGGCTACTGACATTGCCAATGGCTTTAGGAATGCTTCCCATAAGCCTGTTGTTGCCAATCCGAATATTTGAAAGCCCTTTGCAGTTCCCAACCAATTCAGGAAGACTCCCATTCAAGTGGTTCATAGTAAGGACCAAAACTTCCAACTTCCCTGCAGCAAAAATGCTCTTCGGTATAGCTCCTTCAAGCCGGTTCGAGTGAAGGTTCAACACCTGAAGCTCAGAGAAAGAGCCTAAATTTTCCGGAATTTCACCACCTAATTCATTCTCATAGGCCGTGAAAACTCTCAGATTAGATAAATTACCCACCCAAAAAGGGATAGAACCATTCAATCTATTCCCAGAAACTTGGAGTTCCTGTAATCTTTTTAGACTCTGAATTTCATCAGGTATTCTTCCTATAAGCCGGTTGTTGGAGAGGTTTAAGGATCTAAGATTTCTGATACTACCCAACTCAGGGGGAATCGAGCTCTCAAACTTATTCCAAGATAAATCAAGAATCTCAAGCTCTGATAGATTCCCAAAAGCTGGGGGGATTGGTCCATGAAAGTTATTGAAAGAAAGGTCTAGCCGCTTTAAAGCTTTGAGCTGAGAAGCTAAAGTCACATTACCTCGGAGCTCACTGTGAGAAAGATCAAGCACTTCCACCATAGACCGGTCGGAGCTGCACCGCACGCCCTTCCAGGAGCAGTAATCAGATTCGTTGGCAACCCATTTCGTTACTGCAAGCTCTTGCTTAAGAGCCAACATTGTTGATCGATCATCGTTCTGAGCAACCACCAGCTGGGTGTTCGACAGAAAGCCGATGAGAAAAAGAGAAAGCCAGCAGAGGAAAGCCATTTGGGGTTTTCTCTTTTTTGACAGGAACAGTTCTTCTCTAATGGGGGTTTGAAGAGACCAGGATAAGGAACACATACAGATACAGATGTAGTTCTCTCTTCAAACCCAAAAACAGCAATCAAGAAGCCATCAAACTTGCAGAAAACTTACACATCCGGGTCCAATAAGGCCTGAACTTCAACACTGATCTCCCTCTTCTTCTCACAGTAACAATTTACGTCTCTTTTTCTACTAAAATTCAGGCTTTTTGTGAAGAGGGCCTGAACTTTTATCCTGAAACTTCCACTTTTTTCTTGTAAAATAAGGAATCAAGATTTATAGTGAAAACCCACTAAGCTTCTCACGAAATGCAATCTACACCTTCTGAAGAAGCAGAGCTTGTAGTGGAAAACGCCCAGGCGTTCCTCCTTCCGAAACTTGAAAGAATCTCAGAACCCAATACTCGATCCCTTCGTTTATCTTCAAATCCACAGCTTCTGTGAAAAACCCAACAAAAATTTCTCAGAATTCAAGCAACCAAGAACTCACCCATCTCTCTTTCATAGAAACCCACATCCATTAAAGAAATATCGTCAGAACTCAAAAACCCAGATGACAAAACAGCTTCAAATACCCTCTTCAATCTCAGAAGAAGCTCCAACAAAAAACTCCAAAAAGAAGTCCACTCATAGATTATGGGTATTCATGAAAACTCCTGTTTTACAGCAAGTCCATGCTTGTAAAGCCAAACCATCCGTGAATGAAACACAGAGGAGATTAAAAGATAAAGAAGAGTACAGTTTCTGGTACCAATTTATGGACCAGATGTTTTTCTACCATTGATGTCTTTATCTTTACCAAACGAGAGAGAGAGAAAACAGTTTGGCTGGTTTGAAAAGAGTTATTAATGGCGAAAATCACTCACGAGAAATGAACAGTCTTCAGTCAATGAAGCTGCATCGGTGAGTCAGTCAAACAACATATAAAATTCCCAGAGCAGTTTTTTCTTTGAAAAATCAATTTTTTGAGGTTTGAAAAGAAAACATACCCCATAGAACGGAATCCATACTAAATTCTGGAATGACCTCTCATGGACCCATTGGTATCATTACTTCACTAATCATACCCAAAACCTACTTACCAAATAAATTAAAAAAAATACATACCCAAAACCTTGTATTATAAAACCTAGGATTCTCTATAGGGGATTATTGTTTGTTGCACATGAGGTCAATCATGATCATTGATCTTTAATCTTAACCGCTGGATCGGTGACCACCTCTTCTGTGGGCCATATTACCAAAATCATAGCAATCATCAGTTCCTTGCTTCTAATCCAGAGATCAAGGTCCCCCACCTAAGAGATATACAGGTTATAAATCTGCCCTAAATACAACACAAGTTATGATTAATTTCATCTCCTTCTGCCACCCAATCTCATGATTGGAGACTTGGGTCTATGTGCTCAACCCTAAATTGAGGCCTAGCACTTCAGTGGGCCTGTGGCTGCCATGCAGAGGATTGGACCCAACATTTAATAGGTCCCGCATGATGATCTACAGGCCCAAAATCAGTATGATTCCATGGAGCCCGCCTAGAGTTCTTCTTATGGCCCTTCAGTTGATCCTGTCAGATAATCCTATCTATTTGATTTATCTTGTACATCTACATACTCAAGTTAAATACAGAATACCAATTGGTTTGAGAAAGAAAACGAGGATCAAATCGGTCTGATTAGGCAATCTCAACCATCAAAATTATCAAAATCATTTGGGAAGTCATAAAGAAATTGTGACCGATCAGAAGATGCGATGATCAAATGGTACATTATATTGGATCAGGTTAACGATTGGCCCAAGACATCTCCTTGTTGGGCCCTAAGTTACCTAGATGTAGGGATGCAAATGAGCCATATTCGATGCGGATATTAGTATATCCGAATTTGGTTAATTTATAATTGGATATTTGTTAAATGAACGGATATTTAATCGAGTCGGATACATATAGGTTCATATTCATATCCGTTAAGTTAGTCAAATATTGGATACGATGCTCCGGATTCTGTGTACTCAAAATCTGTGTAAAATTCATGTTCAGAGGCATGTGATCACTCACATCAGCATTGAAAAGTGATAAACACGTATCCCAACAAATGTAAATCACTTTTCAATGTTGAAATGAGTGTTCTCAGCCCCCGACGTGCATTATGCACAGATTCTGTGCTCACAGAAGCCAAACCGTGGATACGAATATGGATATATCCGATTAAACAAATTCATTAAGTTAACATATTTGTATACATTAGGTTACGATTAATTGTAAAAGTGATGCAACATAACCTACAATAGTATTTAAAAAATAAAACAATTTACAATATTATGTAATATGACAATTAATTTAAATAAGTCATTAGGTACTTATAGTATATATATAAACGCATACGGATATTTAGTCGAATGGATGTATATATATATATATCTATATTTGGTTCATTTATAATTGGATATTTTTTAAACGAATGGATATTTAATCAAAATGAATACATTTATATTCGTATTTGCTTTAAATGAATACGAAAATGAACCGGGGAGGGATAATAATTGGATATTTACATCCCTACCTAGATGTGGACCACCCATATGGTAGAAGGAAGGCTTCCAAATCCTGTAGTTACATCTCTTACTTCCTCATAATGTATTTGGGCGCTAAAGTAATGTAAAAGACAAGCTCTTCGAATGGAGAGAAAGAGGAGGTCATAAGGTCATATTCCTTCTGACGACGCTAAAGCCATGATAGTAACAAAACATTTGTTCTATGTCTAACTTGAATTTTTTAATCCTCCTTGAAAAGAACACTTTGTCCTTCTTTACTTTAAGAAGATGACCTCTTTTGAGTCATGATTCGCTGCACTACTAAGGGTACACCATGCCACCATATATATCATTCAGATAAATTGGCCCATTTCAACTGAAAGTGGGAAATCTACTGAGAGTTCACTTTTATGTTTAAGGCCACTCATTACATGTTTATACCTTATTATCATAATAATAATAATCATTGTTAATATTTTTAGGTTATGATACTTTGAAAACTAATTGTACTTATTTGCACGTCAGTCAGTAACATATATGATGAACTTGATAAGTTCCTCAGACATACACATGGTGGGGGATTCTACCGCCCACCCCACCAACCCACCTCTCTCTCTCTCTCTCAATCCAAGCCCAACTTGACCTGATTACACCCAAATGAACTCCTTCAGCTATTAAAAACCCTGTTTACTCATTTGGTTTCTTTTAGAGCTAGCATGGGATTTTTATTTTTATTTAGTTTTTTAATGAGTAATTGCATAGGATTATTCAATCCATTGAACAAACAGGTTGGATTCGGGTTAGGCATTTGCAAACCCGAATCCTGACTTGACCTGACCCGAGCCCGATCCATTTGGTACCCCTAAGCAGGCAATGAGTCACTGATCCAAGTTGTTTGGGAGTTCAATCATTTGGCTGTTTTATTTTGAGAAAGATTTCAACAACATTAACCTTTGCTTTCATTTTGTGGTCCAATATTTACATCTAGATTAGATGGGTAGCATTACATTTGACCACCAGTTGAATGGTTCATGCCTATGGGTTGGTGCGCCTTGGGTCCATCAAAGAAGTCTCCATCCCACTTTCCGCCAAATCAACTTTCTTACAGGGAAGATAAGTGAAATGACTTTGTTTTTTTTTTTTGATTAGTAGGTGAAATCATGTTATTATACTTAATAGAATCAAATGAGTTGCTTTATGGGCCCGGGAAGCATAACTTTTATCCTTTTGTTTTTGTTTTTGTTTTCTGAATATATCTATCACATTCAATAGGTCCCACCTAAGAGATCTCTAAGCCAAAAATTTCCCCCAATCGAATGATCGATATTGCCCGATCTATTTTATTGAAATACAAGTCCATACATTGAAACACTAAGATCATTTGGCCAAGCCAATGTTTTGTACTAAGAGATTACTATGTGATGCCCGTTAAATGCTGGCACATATTGAATGGTATGCCCAAGATAGGATCTTCTTGTACTTGTGGTGGTGTCTCAACCTCATTTTTTAAACTAACTAATTATGTTCTCAATAATAACTTTTTTTTCTTTTCGTTTTTCCATATGGGTCTTTCTTCCTCAGTGCATTATTAAAAATCTCATTCTCTCTCTCTCAAAAAAAAAAAAAAAAAAAAATCTCATGTCTCTTGTAAATTTGTACATTGGCTCCTCCTACAAATCAAAATAAAAGTAAAACCATATGAATTATTTCGTATGGATGTGAAGACCCACAGCAAAGTCATAGCGTGTGGCATCTACTAGACAAGTAGGGACAGACATGTCGGATGACAGTAGCCTGTATTGATAAAAGCAAAGGAGAGATCACAATATTCACATTCCCTCTACAAAAATCTTTCTTCTGCATTAACTCGTTTAAAAAACTACATAGGCAGCATCATAGATGCTCTAGCTACTTTTGCTCGTGAATGGTGTAAATAATACAATAAAGAGGCATTCAAAGAAATAAAGTAACATTCAATGAGAAAACAAAACCCTAAACCCTAAACCCTAAATTTAAAAACATAACCCTAATTATTAGACTACATTATATTAACTCTTTCTCTACTCACAAGCTTAATCAAAAGAAATGAGTGCAATTATTAATTGGATCTCATGGCATTTGGCAATCTAAAGTGCGGCGTAATTTGCGCAGGGATCGAGGATTCTGCTTGACACATGGGATGCAACCATATTGCGTGTAATCACCCTATGGCGCCACTTCACCATGGTTGAGGGGTTGTATGTTACTTAGTTGGCCAGTGGTGCAAACAGCTGGATTAATTAGTATGTCTTTTTTTTTTTTTGGTTGAAATTAATTAATATGCTTGTGTTGCACTGATTAAATCATATTTGAAAAACATTTTATGAAAGCATCTAGGCCAAATTTGAGGAAGATAATATTATCTTGTAACCCTAATAAAAAAGGTTTCCTAGTGTCACATTCAAAGTTGTCAAGTGTTATGATTAGGTAAACCATTGCTGATGTTGATGAGACCCAAAACCCACCCAAGGTAGTAGTATATCATTGACCCAAAAAACCAAAAAAGTAGTAGCATCTCAGCAAGAGATCAATAGAGACAGCTTAGTAGTATAAGAGTACAAGTATTAGTGGCATCACAAAGAAAAAGAAAATTACAGAAAAGGTCTAATCAAAAGCTATATTTGCAAAGCTGGCCCCTCCCCTACCATACATCATAACTATTGGGCCTCAAAGTTTTAACAATCTTATTGTGGAAGGTTAATAAAAATGGGTTCTTTTTGTTTTGCAGTGCTTAATCTCTGTCACAGCTTGCGCTACTTTCCAAAATATGAAGAACCTAGATACAGATGAATGGAGGGGAGACTGTAAAAACCCTTCATTTTTCACGGCTCAATTCACCGACATACATTTCCTTCCCCACCAAAGCCAACTGCAACCCTGCATTTTCTGATAACAAAATGCCAACATGGTGATGGCAACGCACATGCTGCCATTG
>JAOXJP010000016.1:2532265-2558251 GCA_025762735.1 Platanus orientalis
TTTTGACTAAGGTTTAGCAATAGCAATTCCAAGGCTCACTCTCTTTTACCTGTTTTTTTTTTTTTTTTTTGGTTTCATGATTCTGATTCAGTGAGACTGCCAACCATAGTTTTGAGAACCCGACCGGCCATCAAACCAGTAAGGTTGGCAGTTCAGGTCCAACCGGGTTCAACCATTGGTTTACATGATTTAACCACCGTTTGCTCAATCATAAGTAAAATGTAATACAATACCAAAAAAATAAAACAATTCATAATACATTATAAGACTTATGACTGAGTTTCAAATTTTTGACATACCAAATAAATAAAACAATTCATGGAAAGTGGGATTGGAATGTGAAAAGACACATTTTCAGTTTTTTTCTTCATAATTTACTATAAAAATAAAACCGGCTGGTTTTATTAGAACCGGGTTCTTAAAAAACTGGCCTGTTTTCATCAGTTTTAATCAGTTTTGGTAGTTATATCCGGTTTTTGGAAAATCACGGTTTTAAGCCTTTAGAGAACCGTTTATGGTGTCGATTCAGGTTTAACCGGGTCAGATCACCCGGTCCAGTACGGTTCTCAAAACTCTGGTGCCAACACATGTAGAGCCAAGCCCAAGGTCAGGTCAGCCCTAACCCAAGCTTTAGCCCAAAGGGCCTAGGGCCGGAGTTTAAACCTGAAGATAAGATTGGGTTGTGCTCGGGCAGACCTTGTCTCCGTCCAAGGCCCAAGACTCTTGGGAGAAATATGAATATTTTTTTTTTATGAATTAATGGGCCTTGGGCAGACTCAAGGCCCAGTGAGACCCTACAGGTGGGCCATATCAAGTATTTGTGGTTTTTTGGGCCCTGACCTCTAATATATATTGTCAGGCCCTGCCTCAGGCCTACTAATTATCAGCCTGGACCTGGCCTTGCACACACCTGCTCGCATGGGGAAAAATTAGGTGGAAATGAATTCCGTGAGAATGGTGCAAACTGCACCAGGGTGCGGACACATCAGCACCGAAAAGTGAGATGCACCCCCCAAAAAAAAGTGTAAATCACTTTTCAGTATTGATGTGTCAGTTACGCACCTGTTTTCATGAAATTCATTTGTTGGGGCAAAAATAAAATAAAAGAAACTGCCTAAACATTAGCCAGGTTTGTTGTATGCGAAAAGATTAAAAAAAAATTCAGGTTTGCTTGGACACTGTTTAAGGGTTGTAATCATCTTAATTCCGAATTTATCTACTAAACTACGGTATCATATATATATATATACCGTGGTTTAGTAGTTTAATGGCCGAAGATACTCCCAAGTGGAGATGATTAGAATCCATTGTCACGATACTTACTTGTCTACTCCTAAAACGAGTGTGTTATACACACCGCGTGACACATGACATTTATCTCCTGTTTTGGTGGTCTAATATGAGGTCCCATGCTGGCCATTAGTAATGATTTAAAAGCCAGAAGACATTAATATAACGAAGTGATGGAATCAGCTTATTGTATAGCGAGATCTTGATGGAATAGATGTACAATAATTGCCAGGTTAATTTTTTTTTTTTTTCATATGATTTTATTGGCTGTAGGGAACTGATCTACAAATTGATGGGCTAGTCCGAGGCCCAATAATATTATTAGGGCCGGGCTTGGGCCTTAATATTGAAAATATTTCAGGCCCTAAACCCAAAGTGTGTTGTAATGGGCCTACCATGGCCCGCCCCAAATCCAGCCCATGCCCACCTCTACATAGGATGAGGTTTGTGTGTAATTCGACTCTTTGGTTTATGTCTACGGGTGTTTTATGTTCTTCACTATAATCATTTAAGCACTAGTTATTCCATTTTCTCAACTCAATCCCAAGCCCCAAGAAAACCTGAGGACACATTACAACTAACTCTCTTTAAAAATTGAAAAACACATTTTCACCTTCTCACATAACCCAGAAAAAATCATGTTTCGTCATTAAAAAGAAAGCCTTTGTGTCATTGTTTTGCGTTAGGAGAAAACTTCAGAAAAAACCTATGAGAAAACCTAACAAGCACTACATTATTTCTCTTTAGAAACTCGTACGTGTTTATAGAAAACCATTCTCACGTCCCTGCTATTTCATGTGTAAGGAAAGAGGACAGCTTTTTATTATTGGAGAATGATTCTGTGTTGACATAGACCTCTGTAGTCATGCCATTAATACACATGTAATTTTGAGTTTGGTGTCTCTTTTTGGAGATCTGTTTTTTCATCTGTACACTTTCTTTAGACATTTTTAACCGCCAACACAGCACATGTTAGCTTATAATTCACCATAGATACTGAAGACTCTTTTTCATCACATAACAATTTTTTCCTTAACTTAGAACTTTAAAACTCATCAGTCGGATTGCTCATCGATCCAGTGATTGAGAAGCAAGACACAAACACATCTTTTGTAGAAATAAAACCAGGTTAATTCAGGTTTACTTTATGAAAATGTCCTTCAAGAATATTCCAAAACCAAGCCCAACCAATATTTAAACCGAAATGAGAATAGTCGACCTAAACTGGTCATTCCTTGTAATAATAAAACCTGGTAGGATTAAGCCATGTCAATTTGGGGCTATTTAGTGGAAATGTCCCTCTCATGCCAAGATAGTAGCGCTAATGATAAGACATTTCCAACTAACAGCCAACTCATATGATGAGAAACGTAACGACACCATATTTTTATTTCCTTAGGTTAAGAAGAGACATCAAACTTCATTATTGATTTATTTCCTAGCATTAAAATATGGGTTTTGCAACTTATAAAGAACATGGAGATGACTTGGAGAAGCAACCCCAACCAACCTACCAAGAATCCTCTTGAAAACAATGCCTCATCTGACAAACCTCCAAAAGTTGCCACCCATTTGTTCTTTACATACGGTTGCCCCAAAGGCAGAAATCTTAGAAAATAAGTTAAAGGTGCTACTGATGCAGGAGTATGACATCCCCATTGAGGATAGCGTATCAACCAATATAAGTCTTTTGTTTGTCTCCTTGGGTGAACAGTAGATGAGCAAAGGCTGTCATCTGGTTACTGGTAAAACCTTATTCACGGTTTAGTGTTTGGTTTGGTCATTCTATACTTTGGATAGAAAATAATCCACTGAACCCACCCAATGAACATTTTTTTTTAATATAACATCTTCTTCACCCAAAGAACTACTACAACATGAGAACTGAGATAAGAATCGTATCCAAGTTCTGAGGCAGAGAAGATTGTTGAGCGGTGTCTTGAATTGGCAAGGAACCAGACGTAAGGTTATTTTGGGGTTTTTACCCTATTTAGAAATTAAGGTTTCTAGGCCTCTATAAAGAGACGTCTTGTAAGTTTTGGAGGCTACGGAAAATTTCGGCTATGAGAAGAAAGACTTTGGTGAGAGGCAAGAGTGTATTTGGTGTTAGGAGTTCCCATTGTATATTTTGTACTCTTCTTAATTTTCCATATTAGTAAAATTATTGATCGTCTTCACCCGTGGATGTAGGCAGGTTTGTCAAACCATGTTAAATATTGTCTCTTGTGTGATTATTCTTTACTATTTCTATTTTCTCGTATTGTTTCATTACATTTCATACTTGAATCCGATCTGTTGTTTGTTCCGCTGTGCTATTCTGTCACAACAAACTGGTATCAAAGCTAAAGGTTAGAGCTGCCGATTGAGGGTTCTTTTGTTTTGGGGATTTTAAGATGGCGGCTACAAGGTTCGAAGTTCAATAGAAAACATGGTTTTGGCTGTTCGGGAACACCTTTCAAGGTGCAGCAGTTTTCAAAGAGAACTTATTGCATACTCTTTGGGGTTTTGTGGAGAAGATGATCAATTAACTTCGTTCAGTTTGGTTTTGTAGAATTTAAGTCAAGGTAGAGATTTGTTAAGTCATGTCTTAAATTGGCACAAAACCAGATGTAAGATTACTTTGAGGTTTTTACCCTATTTTAGAAACTAGGGTTTTTAGGCCTCTATAAAGAGACATCTTATAGGTTGTGGAGCTTGCGAAAGATTACGGCTATGGGAAGAGAGACTTTGGTGAGAGGTAAGAGCGAATTTGGTGTTGGGAGTTCCCGTTGAATGTTTTGTACTCTTATTTATTCTCTATATTAGTAAAGTTATTGACCGTCTTCACCCATGGATGTAGGCAGGTTTTCCAAACCACATTAAATATTGTCTCTTGTGTGATTATTCTTTGTCATTTTTGTTTTCTCGTTTTGTTTCCATACATTGCATACTTGAATCCGATCCATTGCTTGTTCCACTGTGTTATTCTGTCACAACAAAGATAGCCAAAGATAGGCCTGATTTTAAGAAGGCCAAAAATTTGGCAAGGCCATGAGCTATTCTGTTATCTTTTCTCTTGACATGTATGAAGGAGATTGCTTGAAACTCAGAGTTTAGTGTTATTTCTTTATGATACTTCCCATCTACCAAAGGATTTCCTAATCTTTCTTTATTGCTTGGATCACCACAAGGCATCGCCTTTTAACAAAATGTTTAGGATACCCAAAGCTCTTGCTGCTATTAAGCTCGCCAGACGCCAGTATATAGCTTGGTTTTCCATCAAAATAAGAGAGCCTATAGGTTTACTTTCGGATTCTGCAAAAACCAACTGCCCTCTACCATCTCTGGTAATCATACCAATTGCAGTTATCTATTTTTCAAAAGAGATGGCACAGTTGAAATTGATCTTCAATGCATCCCATCCAGATAGAGACCATCTATGATACATCTCATGTATTTGACCTCTTGTTTGCTGAAGAGATACACTCTCCATTTGCTGATTTTTTTCTACACACTAAATTTTGAGACTGATTGTTTTGAAGGTTAAGATGCTACATAACCAATTCATATATGTTCATTTTTTGCTCAATTTTTTTTATTAAAAAAGAGAGAGAGAGATAAAACTGTTCATTACATCTTTCCTTCGCTTGAGAGAACCTACGATTAAGATATCTGTTTATCAAAACAAAGAAAGATAAAGAAAGATCTCTGTATAATCTTCATATTTCTATTAGTACATGTATACTAGCATTCTCATATTTTCTTGGAAAGAAACAATGTTGTATAACAAAAGAGAAGTGTGGGAAAGGGAAAGAAGAAAATGGGGACACAAGTTTCCTGGGCATTGTCTCTACCTAGTTGATTCCATTTCCTATTTCTCACTCCTTGCTCTTGTGCTGCTATTGTGGCTTATGCTAATTGCTCGATTGTTTTCCAAAAGAATATCCCTCTCCTCTATGAGCATTGTCCTTTTATAAAAGGGTGGGAGTTACTCATGTCCCTGTAGTAAAAATGGGTGAATAAGGAAGGAGAGGGATATAAGCAAAAGAATATTCCATGCCATTTTCTCTGGTTTAGATCCTGTCCTATCTAGTTATGTCATGTTAGGACCTGTCCACAACCTAAGTGCACGGTTTGGCATAAAAAGATGTGCACAACTAATTTTTTTATGCCAAACCGTGCACTTTGGTTGTGCACAACATCTTTTTATGCTAAACCGTGCACTTAAGTTGTTGACAGATCCTAACAAGACATAAGACAGGATCCTAACTCCTAAGACCATTTACTTAATTTGTCGTTATAGGGAGGGAGGGTTTCACGTGCATCTTGGAAACCATGCATAATTGCAAGTGTAGAGCATGATTGATGTCACACATGTTGGAAACCCATCTACGATGTACCTTCTATGAGTTTAGATCATGTCCAGTCTACTTTTTACATGTTAAGACCTGTCCACAATTTAAATGCATGGTTTGGCATAAAAAGATGTACACATCCTATGCATAACCATTTTTTAATGCCAAACTGTGCACTTTGGTTGTGCACAGGTCATAAGCAAACCGGACAAGATCCTTTCATTCCACCCTATATTATGGTTGTGGATAACCACCAATACCGTGCCCCTGGTAATGTTCTTCCATGATTGAATTATCTTCATTGTGGATGGGGCTACCTGTGGATAAGGCAACTGTTTGCAATGGCCTTCATGTCCACAACAGTTGCGAGAGGACAAGTCATGTTGCAAGCATGCATGACATGTGGCCTTGCTTGTCAATCTGCAAAGATGTTGTTTGCTATGTGGCAATTGCAATGATGTTTGCCTATACTGGTTCGGTATGTTAAGACTATTGTTGCTCAAATTAAGTGTAGTTGTTGATGGTCTAGAAATCCACAAAGATTGATATTTTTCTATCAAATTAGTCCATAAGAAGAACACATAATATTGAAGGTTTCATTATCAAAAACCACTAAATTCCTATTTTTTCAAATGGTCCAACAAATAATACCAATGTAGTTTATTGTTTGCATTAGTCTTTGAACCTTTATTGGTTTCAAGCCATTTATAGCCCTATATAGGATTTTTTGCCTACTCACAAGTGCAAGGAAAGTATTTCTTTTGGCAACATTGAACAATAATCACACAAAGTGATATTTCTATTAGGCAGTACTGAACATAGCTATTATAACTAGAAATAAGTGTTTTGTAATAAAAGGGTAAAACATTATAAGGCCATAAATCAACTTGTTACCTATTTGAATAACACAGTCTAAATAGTTATCCAGTATATAAGGTCCCTACGTCATTTATTATTGAATTGTTAAATAAAAGTTTTCCTAAGAGATAATGGTCGTCATCCCCTTCATAACGGCCCATTATCTTATTATTTTCTGAATAACACTTAGTGTTGTCTGTTGTCATATATATATATATATAATATGTAATGAATCATTCTTTTCTTTTTCTTTTTTTTTTCTCTCTCTCTCTTTTGAAATGGGTTTGCTATGTGAATTGCTTGGCAAGAAGGCCTAGATGACCAAGGAATCTTTTAGATGGTAGCTTGGTTGGGAGTTCAAAAGGGCTCTAAATATTAACCATGTGATAAATATCATACTTTTAGCACATTCTTATGAATACAAGAAAGCCTACTTGTTCATAATGTTTGAATTAAAAGATTGAAATCCCGATTGGTGTTAAGAGGGAAAAATCCAATACATGGTTGGCATATAATTGATGTGGACAAAGTTGTAGAGGACTTTGATATAACGTAGTAGTGGAAATTAGGAAGGTAGTTGGAATTAGTTATTATAGATGGTTATAACAGAATATAGTTAAAAGAGGAAGGAATCTATAACGAAGTAATGGGAAAGTCTTGTACTCATATCAGATTATTATATAAAGATGGATAGCTCAGTCTAGAGCATCCGAGATTGTTTTTCATTTCTCTAAATTCTCTTCTTCTTTCTGTAATTCTCATATTTTTTCTAACTTGTTCTTTCTCTCTTGATCTCCTCTCTTTACTATACATCCTGGTCAAAGACCTAATCTTCTCATGGTATCAAAGCTAGGTTTCAAAGACAATTATCTGTATTACAAATGCTCCCTCCTCATCTTTAAGTTATGCTACTCCAGCTTCATCTGGATCAATTTCAATTTCGAATCTTTATTACTTCATCCCAAACTTAGCCTCTCTGCTTACGATTAAACTGAAAGCAAACAATTATCTCGTGTGGAAGAGTCAATTCCTGACAACGATCAGGGCACACCGACTGCAATCTCTGCTTGATAGATCAATGCAACCATCATCAAAATTTCTCGTTGATTCAAAAGTTACAAAACACTCCTAATCCTGAATATATCAATTGGAATAGTCTAGATTAGCAATTATTGAGTTGCTTGTATGCCTCTATGACCGAAACCATTCTTCCGCATATCCTTAATCTTGAGACCTCTAGAGAGGCATGGCTAGCCTTAGAATGAAGGTTTACATCTCTCTCCTGCTCAAACATATTACAGCTGAAGAGTAGGCTACAAAGTCTGAAGAAAGGTTCTCTGTTAATGACAAACCACCTTCAACAAATCAAAAGCATCACTGATACTCTCATGGCAGTTGCTTCTCTAGTGGATCCAGATGATATTTTTCTTTACACTTTGAATGGTTTACCTACTGCCTACAACTCATTCAAAACGACAATAAGGACACATCCACAAGAGATTTCTCTGGCCGAACTACATGACCTACTAATGGTGGAAGAACAGTAGCTACCAGTTTCTCATTCTGATGATCCCTCTCCACCCTCTCATATAGTTACTTCTGCTTTTTCAGCCACAAATCAGTCATTTGAAAAAACTTCTACTCGTGGTGGTAGATCTGAGAGGAACAGAGGTAGGGGATGATCTAAAAAATCAAAAGTGTACTGTCAGATTTGTAAAAGGCTGGTCACTCAGCCATTGAGTGCTATCATAGGATGAACATCAATTTTCAACGTCCACAAGCAAATTAGTATTAGAACAATCAACAAATACAAGTGCATCAAGGTATTCTGCAAGCTTCCAGAGCTTATGTTGCTTCTTCAAATCAATTTCCACCTACATACAATGCAAACTCTGGCCAAAATCATCCTCAATTCTTGGCACCAGATCAAATGTGGTACTTAGATTCTGGGGCAAGTAACCATGTTACCCCAGATCTAAGTAACCTATCTTTGCATACTCCTTATCAAGGCCTTGCAAAAGTTGTAGTGGGGAGTGGACAGACCTTAGTAGTCCATAACATAGGTACGGGTTATATTTCCATTCCTAAATTTCATTTAAACTTAACAATGTGTTGCATGTACCTAATCTCTCCATTAACCTTCTTTCAGTATACCAACTTACCAAAGATAATCAATGTTCTATATCCTTCAATGCTGACAAGTATTTCATTCAGGATAATCGGTCAAAGAGACTGATATTCCAAGGGTCTAGCACAAACATAATATATCCTCTACCTCATCTTAATCAGTTGCAGTCTTCACCAATAGCCTTCTAAACAAGAAAACTTGAAGCCTTAGTGTGGCACAACTGCCTCAGCCATCCTTTTCAAACTATTTTACAAACTTTAAATGTTCCAATTTCTGATTTCCAGTCTTGTAATAATTGTGCTACTACCAAGATACATAGAACTCACTTACCTTTGTCAAATTCCATTTCTAAAACACATATGGCCGTCAAACGGTGGATGGCCCCAGTAGACAAGTTATATCATGATCCTACCTTCTATAGACAGTTAGTGGGAGCACTCCAGTATTTTACTATAACACGTCCGAACTTGGCTTTTGTGGTCAATCATGCCTGCCAACATATGCACAAACCCATGGAGTCACATTTTCAAGAAGTAAAACGTATTTTATGGTGTATCAGTGGCACATATAACTTCACCTTGTTATATCAACCTGGTCCATTATAGTTACAAGCTTTCTCAGACTTGGATTGGGTTGGAGATCCCACAAATCGAAAATCCACAAGTGGATTTTGTGTATTTTTCGGTCCCAATCCTATTATATGGTCTGCCAAGAAATAAAACACGGTTTCAAGGTCCGCTATGGAGACTGAATATCTGTGTCTTGCATCCACCAGTACAGAAATATGTTGGCTACGTATGCTATTGCATGAACTTCGGATTTCAATTCAATCGCTACCAGTTATTTGGTGAGATAATGTAACGGTGATTTCCTTGGCTTCAAATCCAGTGTTTCATAGCCGTACTAAACATATACAGCTGGATTGTCATTTCATTCGGGAGAAAGTAATGTAGTGAATTCCTAGAGTGCAACATGTACCTTCTGAAGAACAATCTGTAGATATTCTTACCAAGCCTTTAGCTTATCCACAATTTCATAAATTAAGAACCAAACTAAAAGTGCTACCTCCTATCATTTTGAGGGGGGATGTAAAGGACTTTGATATAACGTAGTAGTAGAAATTATGAAGGTAGTTGGAGTTAGTTATTATAGATGGTTATAACAGAATATAGTTAAAAGATGAAGGAATTTGTAACAAAGTAATGGAGAAGTCTTGTACTCATAATTAGATTATTATATTAAGATGTATAGCTCAGTCTAGAGTATTCGAGACTGTTTTCATTTCTTTGAATTGTCTTCTTCTCTCTGTAATTCTCATTTTCTCTCTAACCTGTTCTTTCTCTCTTGATCTCCTCTCTCTACTATACATCCTAGTCAGAGACCTAATCTTCTCACAAAAGTAATGTTGCCAATTCAGACAAATGTATGTACGTATGTGTTAAGACCCTGCTTTCATGGCCTTAACTGAATACTTGATATAAGGGATGATGTGGACCTTACCATGAGAGCTAAGATTGCTAGCTAAATTGGCTATCAATTTCTATTATATCTTTTTATTTTTATTAGGATAATTGATTTCTATGGTAAGTAGAAAGAAGATTGTTAAAAGTAGGAGGATTATAATCGTGAAAACCAAGAAGAAATAAAATAATAGGTTTCAAGGAATTCCCAATTCGGATTGGCTTCTCATTCCTCATCTCTTCTCATTTCCTTTCTTTTATCTTCCACATTGCAATATTGTTCCATGTGGTATTAGAGGTTTTTCCAATCTGTAATGGCTACATATGCTTGACAAAACTCTCTTCTCATCTCTTTTATTTTATTTCGTCTATAATGCAATACTGTTCGATGTGGTATTAGAGCTTTTCCAATCTGTAATGGCTACATACTAAAAAAAAAAAGTTTGGACTCAACCATCATTGTAGGGCACAACAATTTTGTTGTATTAGATAGGCTATGGCCAAAGAGGAAGACATTGTCAAACCCAAGGAAATACATGATGACGAACCAAGACAATATAAGATTTTAATGAAGCAACTATTGGTTGAAAATTCAGGCCATGCATTGGATGGCTAGCACACTCACAACACTCTTCACGTACATGTGTTTGTGAAGAAACACTCAATTAACATCTTCTTTAATGGAATTAGTATGCATAACTTCATTAATGAATCACTAGGGCAAAGGTTTAGCCATCCCAAATGTTTGGTTGGTGAATTAACATCATGGTTGCTAATGGTCAATAAAAGGTAATTATGGTGTGTACTCAAACTTCCAATTCAATTTAGAATAGTTTATTTCACACAGATGTCCATCTGGTAGATATTGGGGACTACAAATGATCTTGGGAATTATGTAATTGTAAGCATTAGAGCTGGAAACTTTTTATTATAATATGCATTTCTATGTGAATGGAATATTAGTAGAATTTCAAGGGATATGTTCTTCACCAACAGAATTTGTAGACTCCTCAGTGACCTTATTAAAGATGGATGTCTTCAACTGCAATAGAGATTCTAAGGCAAACATTATAATAAGATTTTCCTTCCTTTTAGTCTCGTGAGCAATGTTATTTTCAATAAGTAGGGAAGGTAACAACCATTCCTTCGTGGCCATAACCGCATGCTTGATACGAGGGATGATGAAGCAGTTACCATAACAACTAAGATGACTAGCTAGATTGGCTATAAATTTCTATCTTTATTTTTATTAAATTCTTTTAGGATAGTTATTATCTTTGGTAAATCCCAATGATAAATGAAAACCGATTGTAATTGTGAAAACTAAGAAGAAATAAAATTGTAGTTTTTAAGGAGCAAACCAACTAAAACTAGCTCTCCCTTCTCTTCTTTCTCTTTTCTTTTATTTTATCCCTTCCATATGGCAACGTTGTTACAGTTGTTGCCAATGTCTTGTATCAAAAGTATAGATAGATAAGTTTGAGGTCAAATGAGGATCTTCATGAACAAAAGCAAATCCTTAGTGACTTAATACACAATGATTACCATTGCAGGGCCAATTAAAGGAAAGAAGCCATCTTTGGGGGTGTTTCAGTAAATAAATTAATAACAAACCTATTGAGATTGTATTTCTCCAAAATTCCCTTAATTTTTCTCTTTCATGTGATGTTAATAAAATGCACAAAAAAATAAGATGCAATCATACACACAAGATACATCGATTTACATAGTTTGGTAAGATTTCCTAAATTTCCTATGTCCATGGAATCACTCCGATTCCATTATATTCAAAAGAAAAGACATGCAATTGTTCTTTAGAAGTCATCTTTTCTGCTATCTCACTCTCTCCAAAAATTATCACTCGAAACTAAGGTTTAATCCTTTTATACAAGCAATTGTAAAAGTAAAATCTCAAAGATATCCCTCAAAACTATTTTGGGCACAATTAGAGTGCATGAATGTCGAGGCCGCACAAACAGTACTCCTCAATCAATAGTACCCCTAGTTGCTAACAAGACTCCATCCTCAACATGTAGTTGGTCCTATAGTGATATCTAGTAAGTGTTGGGTTGCAAAGGAACTGCACTAGTACCAAAGCATATTATTCATGGCAGAATATGGATTAAACTTTGATTATGTTAAACCTTCTATTGCCAATACCCCCGTGCTTGGGTGGTTGTGGCGTTTGTTTTCCATAGGGAAGATCCAAGGTTGAAACCCTAGAGGGGGGGTGAGCAATGTAAAGTGTTGTCGCTTGCTCAGGTTTATCACTGGCATAGGCCAATTCCACCTCGTGCAGTTGGCATGATGTAGGCCCACGTGACCATACTCAAAAAAATAATAAAAGATAAAACTTCTATTTAAGAATACAAAGGTAACTCAATTTGGAGGTTGAAAAACAGGAAAAATGATTCCCATAATTTGTGCTCATATATAGGGCTGCAATGGACCAGATACAGATATGATATAAGCATTCGAATTTACTTAAAGAAACTGGATATTGGATTGAATTCGAATATCCGATTACATAATGAAATATTTATTTAATAAATATCCAAAATCCATAAAGTGAAATAGCACAAAAAACTATAGTGAAGGGCAAAGGTACTATAATGTATCATGTATGTATATAATATACATATATACACTTTAACATATACGAATATTTTCTAGATCAGATGTTTGTTTGGATAATTTAAGTATAGTGATGAAAATTGTGTTTCAATGAAGAAATCATTTATCTTGCCAATATTTTCATTTGAAAACTGTTTGTATAGTTTTAAGTTTTAACCCTAAACACCCAGTCTTTTTACTTAATAAATATCCAAAATCCATAAAGTGAAAAAAACTATAGTGAATGGCAAAGGTACTAGATCAGATGTTTGTTTGGATAATTTACAGCCCTGGTATAGAGACGAAAATTGTGTTTCAATGAATAAATCATTTTTCTTACCTATATTTTCATTTGAAAACTGTTTGTATAGTTATAAGTTTCAACCCTAAGCACCCCGGTGAGGATTTTATACGCTGAACCCTAACATGTGCCGATGTCCACCGATGGTCAAGCAGGTGGAAATATCAGCGTCAAAAGTGATTTTCACTTTTTGGGGGCGTATGTAAATCACTTCTGACGCTGATGTAGCTGCCCTTTGACCTAAGCATTTGCATACGCTGGGCGTAGAAAAAGCCTTGCCGTAAGCATTCAGTCTTTGTAAGTAGGACACGGTAGGAAATACAAAATCCGGGGCAAAACATGTGTTCCTTTCTTCTTGATATGCTGGACCCGCCGTGCTCTGCAGGGAGAGGGCACGAACTAGGACCCACAGGGTGAACTCATGCCACTATGTGATTCGAACATGGGCCTATCACTACATAATAAGGCGACTTTGGCTCCCAAACATCCCCTTGAAAACCAGATGTTGGCTCGGACCCATTAGAACAGTAACTATGAAGGGTCTCCATTCGAAAAAGTTGATCCCTCACGATACATCTCTGAACGAGACTTACTAACGACTTCACGTTTTCCTTTGCTTTCCTCATTGTTTTCTTCGCCAATTAAACCCACCAGAAGAGCTTGCAGAGAGATAAAAAACAAATCCAGATTAAGAGGACTAGATAACATTCCACGTCACCCAACAACTAGTAGTATAATTCAAGACTACGAAAACGAAACCACACCTGTCGGCAGACACTCCAGAGGCAAAAAGAGGGCGGATATCAGGTGGATTCAAAGAGACTTATCAGAAGAGTTGATATCGTGTTGAAGAAGAAGAAGAAGAAGAAGAAGAGTTTCAGTTCAGTTTCGGTTTTGGTTGGTTTGGATTCAATGTTGGTCCAAGACCGTGCATCCCCAAAACCACCCAAGCCCCACTTCAGAGCAAATGCAGCTCTCCCTCCGGATCGCTTCTCTGAACCCAAAAGCCTTGATTTCTCCACATGGGTCTCTGAAAATTTCTACAAAATTGTCGCAATTACTCTTCTCGTCGCCACCGTCGCTGTCCTCTTCTTCCTACGCAACGTGGGCGACACAGCCGCTCTCGTCTGCTTCGAAACCAGAACGAGAGAGCTGGAAAAGATAGCCTACCCTGAAATTAATTGGAATTCGATCCAACCCATTGTCGATAAGTCTTCCCCTTACGCCTCTTTTCGCTCCGAGCGATGGATTGTCGTCTCCGTTTCCTCTTATCCCACCGAATCGCTAGTCAATCTTGTCAAGATCAAGGGCTGGCAGGTCCTCGCCGTCGGTAATTCGAAGACCCCTTCCGATTGGAACCTTAAAGGTGCGATCTTTCTGTCTTTAGAACAACAGGCCAGTTTGGGATTCCGGGTTGTCGATCATCTCCCTTACGATTCATATGTTAGGAAGACTGTTGGGTACCTATTCGCAATCCAGCACGGAGCCAAGAAGATCTTCGATGCGGATGATCGTGGGGAAGTGATTGATGGGGATCTTGGCAAACATTTTGATTTGGAATTGATTGGAGAGGATGCGAGGCAGCAGGCGGTCTTGCAGTACAGTCACGACAACCCAAATCGAACTGTCGTAAACCCATATATTCATTTTGGGCAGCGATCGGTCTGGCCGAGGGGTTTGCCTTTGGAGAATGTAGGGGAACTGGGGCATGAGGAATTCTACACTGAAGTATATGGTGGTAAGCAATTCATCCAACAAGGCATATCGAATGGCCTCCCAGATGTGGATTCGGTTTTCTATTTCACGAGAAAGCCTGGTTTGGAAGCGTTTGATATCAGATTTGATGAACACGCCCCGAAAGTGGCCTTACCACAAGGTATGATGGTGCCCTTGAATTCGTTCAATACCATTTTTCATTCTTCTGCATTCTGGGCTTTGATGCTACCTGTTTCTGTTAGTACAATGGCTTCTGATGTCTTAAGGGGTTATTGGGCACAGAGGCTTTTGTGGGAAATTGGTGGGTATGTTGTGGTTTATCCTCCCACGGTTCATCGTTATGATAAGATAGAAGCATACCCATTTTCGGAAGAGAAGGATCTCCATGTGAACGTAGGTCGTCTCATTAAGTTCTTGGTTTCATGGAGATCTGGAAAGCACAGGTTGTATGAGAAGATCTTGCATTTAAGTTATGCAATGGCAGAGGAGGGGTTCTGGACTGAGAAGGATGTGAAATTCACTGCAGCTTGGCTTCAGGACCTGCTTGCTGTTGGTTACCAGCAGCCAAGGCTGATGTCACTGGAATTGGATCGCCCAAGGGCAACCATTAGTCATGGAGATCAGAAAGAGTTCATCCCTCGAAAACTACCGTCTGTGCATCTCGGGGTTGAGGAAGCAGGAACTGTAAATTATGAGATAGGGAACCTGATTCGGTGGAGGAAGAACTTTGGGAATGTTGTGCTCATCTTGTTCTGTAGTGGGCCTGTAGAACGGACTGCTTTAGAATGGAGGTTGCTTTATGGCCGGATATTCAAAACTGTACTTATTCTGTCAGAGCAGAGCAATGCAGATCTTGCGGTCGAAAAGGGCAAATTGTCACAAGCATACAAGTGAGTTACTATCACAATTCATTTCTTTTTTCAACTTATGCATTTATTTTCTCAACTCATGAATTGTTTTGTCAAAAAGCTTTAGGATTGGTATGCAGGTAGGTTTATTCCATTAGGATTTGATTCAATGAGGTGCCCTCATGTGTCACTTTTGAGTGTCATATTGGATATCCCTTTAACACTCATACATGGGTTCATACATGAACTTGCATTGGACGAATCACCTCTGATACCAATCCAATACTTAAAAGTTGACACCTCATGAGGGTTTTCTCATTTAATTTGGAGCCTTTTCATTAATAAAACTCAGGTTATCTTAAGAAAGATCCAGTTGCCATGAATTGTGTTTTTTTGTGTGTAGCTAATAATATCTTGGGAATGTCTTCTGAGATTTATTCAAACAATTGTCCCTTGGTTCTGTCCTGTTTTTGATCATTCATATAAAATTTAAACTCATTTGAGCTCTTATGGCCTGTGGTATATTTGAAAAGGAAAGATTTAAAAGATGAGAGGATAATATAATACCATACCTATCATAGCACGCATGCTGTTATGAGATTTAGAGAAATTCTAATGTAGAAATAATAGTCAAAAGCAATTTGGTGATGTTTCCTACAATGTTAGTGATGCTTCCTTTAATAAAATGGAGCTGTTTTCATGTAAAAAAATGTTAAGAAATTTTTAGTGTAAGTACACGCAATATTCTGAAGCTCTTAGGGGCTTGTTATTGGACAGAAGTACTAACATTAAGATAGTAATCTAGTGTGGTTTACCTAAATACTCCTATCCAAGTTCCATTCTCGCTTTAAAATGGCTAGCTTTAATCTCATTCTTATCTGTCTGTATTATATTGTTTACTGTTACCATTAGATCCTTTCTCTTATGTGCGTCTCTCTACACACCCACATACATGCAATTTGGTGAGATACTAAGACACATTGTTGTGAATTTAAGGGCTAATTATGTGAAGATCCCGAATCTTACACTACCCAACCTAAATTCGACCTTTATAGTCCTTGTCCTGAAAAGAATGTGGGCAAAGGACTTAAAGGACTTTAGGCCCATCAGCTTGTTGGGAAGTGTGTATAAGCTGCTATAAAAAATTCTGGTGAGAAGACTGGGTAGTGTGATGAGTGGTCTTATTTCGCAGGAACAAGGGGCTTTTGTGAGAGGTAGGCAGATCTTGGACAGCAGCCTCATTGTGAATGAATGTGTTGATTGGTGGCAGCGATCTCACTCGAAGGGGTTGGTTCTTCAGATTGACATGGAAAAATCCTATTATTATGTGAGTTGGCATTGTAGGATGAATTGTGATTGAGGGCAGCTTTTGATCTGTAATCGTGATGATGGTGAGATGATTATAGGAGAAAGATGCTTTCCATTATGAAAAAAAAGAAAAAAGAAGAAGAAGAAAACAATGATGCTTCCCTGATATAGCACGAATAGGTGATGGCAATATGGCATTTCTGGTTGTGGGTCATATGTGTCTTGTAATAGCTGATGCAGCTGGTTATGTCTATGTCTTCTAGTAATCTAGTGATGCAGCATGTTCTATAACACCAGCAAGTGTTGTTTATGTCTTGTGGTAATAAGACACTAGATTATGCGATACCAGTAGGTTAGTATAGTAGATGAATAGTAGCTTATGTTGCTGAAGTGTAAGCATATTGAATGAGCCACATGCTCGACTCTGTTTATAAATAGAAGAAGAGGCATGAATTTCTGAACAGAAGAATTTACCATTTCTTTAGAGAGTATTCTCACTTACTTGTTCTAGTGTTGATTGTATATAAACCCTGATTTAGAAAGCTCTCTTTGGCTCAAACCCCCATAAATTCTTAATATTCTCCACTTTTCTGCATTAGTTTTGGTGTCAAAGAAAAAATCTTTCTTGGGAAGTTGATTGGATCCACCATGACTGCTTGAAGTGATCATGGTTATGGAGGAAGATTGAAATCTTGGGAATTAGATTTGGTGTTGAAGAAGAAATCTTGGGAATTTTATTTGGTTCACCTTAATTACTTGTGGTCATGGTTATGGAGGAAGATTGACGTTGAGCAGATTGATAGTTTAGGTGATTTGCTAGAAGATGAGATGAAGTTAGGACCCAGGATTTTGTGGAGAAGAAAAGAGTTGAAGTGAGAAAAGCGTAAAGAAAGTGTGTATTCTGTCCCATTTCTTTTATTAGAATTTATTATATGTATACATTTGATATAATGTATGGTATTAGTATACCATACCATACAAAGGAGGAACATACAATGTAAAAGAATTATAAGAATGCCATTCATGTACAAATTACGTATTCTCCTACACTTCCCCTCAAGATGGAGAATAAATTTCTCACATTTCCAGCTTGCTAACAACAGAAGAGAATGGACCACTCTTTAGCCCTTTGGTGAATATATCAGTCTTCACAAATGGTGTACAAATGATTCCATATTTCTATGATTCTTAAGTGGTGGTTTACTTTCATGTGTTTGGTGTGATTATACTAGACCGGATTGTGTGCAATACAAATTGCTTCCTCATTATCACAATATAGGCTCATCTGTCCTTAAACTAGGAGTCCCAGTTCTATTAAGAGTATCTTTATCAATAGGAGCTTGCAAATCCATGTGTCATAGACTGGAATTTCACATTTGTACTTGACCTTGTCACAATAAACTGCTTTTACTTTTCCATATGACTAGGTTGCCCCCCACAAGCATGCAGTAACTAGAAGTTAACCAGACCAGCCCAATCAACATTTGTATAAACCTCCAGACGGAGGTGACCTCTCATAGGGGGGTATAAGAGGCCTTTTCTTAGGCATCCATTTAGGTATTTGAGAATCCTGTAAGTGGCCTCCTCAATGGGTGCATGCATAAATTGACTGACAACACTAACAACATAGGTAATGTGATGCGGACAATCAAGCAAGACTTATGTATGTACCCTCACATAAGAGGGCACGGTTTAGATGTACATGTTATGTGGGGTTGATTAAAATTATTTAGGGGGGGTTAATTTTGTAATAAGGCTAATAGTGCCATGGTTAGTTTAGTTTTGGGCGATTTTTAGTTGTTATCCTGTTTTTCACTTTGGACCCTATTTTTCTATGGCTAAAACTTGACTTTTTGGCTTGATTTTGGTGTTGATAGATAGGTTATTCAGTTACCTTTCTAATGAGAATCCAAGGTGATTTGGGAATGTTATGACCAAATTACTAAGGAGTGGTCACTAAAAACGAGGATAGCGTTTTTTAGAAGTCTTAAGTTTGAATTTTTTAGGAAATAAGTTTTTAGAAAGTTTTATGTTTTTTTAGAAAACTTGGCTAACAAGTTTAGAATTTTATGAAGTTTTTAATTTTAACAAGTTTCCAATTTTTTAAAGTTGTAAGCCTATTTAAAGGCAACTCTTCCCCCATAATTTAGTAGTGAAGAATAAATTTGTTTTTGAATATTTGGGTGTTTTTAAGGTGTGGCTACTCATGGCTCCCCTCTCTTTCTTCTTCTTCTTCCATTGGTGTAGCAACAAACTCCCTCTCTTCTTCAAGGTATATCTCTATTCTTTTTTCTTTCTCTTAATTTCTTCATAACTTTCTTTTTCTTTCTATGCTATTCTCTTCTCATTATTTCTGTCATATTCTTCTTCTTTCTTCTTCTTCTTCCTTCTCTTGAGACCTCCATTAAAAAACCTTCACTTTTATGAAATTATTTGATTTGATCCATCAAATCTTATCGGAATTTCATGAAATTTTAACTGTAAGATCCTGTCATACATCAGAAACGATCATAAAATTTGCAAAATTTTCTGATGCATTAAAGGGGCATTTTGATAATTTTTGGACTTTTGTCCAAAATTACTGAAATACCCTTTTTGGGCCTTTTTCCTTCTTTTCATTCTATATTCTTCTAAACTAAATTTTTGTGAATCTATTGTCTATTTCCTCTTATTTTGAGGCTACTTGAAATGCTAAATTCAAGTCTTGAAAACTTTTGCTTCTACACTTTAAATCTAACCATTGTTTGAGGCTTTGGAAAATTATTCTACATCAATTTTTGGTATCTTCTCCTTTGTACTGCATCATAATGCCGGTTTGGAGAGCTCTAAATAGATGAGGCGGCCTACCCATCTCTGATTTTTCCTAGCATTAACAAGACAATTTCTTCATCTTTCTTCAATCTATGGTTAGAGTTAATTGGAGAATCACAATGTTTTCAACTTTTCAAGCCAGTTCCTTGTAAAAGATCTAGGATATATTTCCGTGTTTCATTGTAAACACCCACTTGCACCCAACTGATTCTTTGCCTTTAGAAAGATCCACCATCTCATAAGTGCAATTATTTTCAAGAGTCATCATCTTTTCTTCCATAGTAGCCTTCCATGCTGGTTGGGAGAGTGTCTCTGATACATTTCTAGGCATAGAATAAAAGACAAAGCAGAAACAAAAGTGTGGAATAAAGGAGATAAGGCACTATATGAAACAAAGTTGGATAAAGGGTGATTAGTGTAAGACCTTTGACCCTTTCTGAGAGCAATAGGAATATTAGAATTATTAGGAATTTCTTATGGATTACTTGTTCCAGGTGGATCTAAAGAAGATTCATGATAAGGGACATGAGTAGAGTTCTTTGCTCCAGACAACTTCTTTCTTACATAATCCTTCCCATATGGCTATACTACATTTCTTGTGACAATCTCCCCCTCTTGACTAACACCAACATCAAAGGAATGTGAAGGCACAGGTAGTGGCAATGACTGAGAAGACATCTCTTTATTACAACTCTTCCCTGAAGAGAAGTCTTCAATAACAATAAGAAGGCAATGAACTCATAAAATGTCACATCCATGGAGTCAAATCACTTGGGAGAAGGGGGTTGGTAACATTATTATCCCTTATGAGTTGCAAAAGCCCATAAACATACACTTAATAGCCTTTGGGTTTAGTTTAGACTTGTTAAACTTGAATACATGAACAAAACAAACACATCCAAAAGTTTATGGAGGTATAGGGAACAACTATGAAGTGGAAGAAAGAAGCTCAAGAGGCGCTTTGTGAACAAGCACATGAGAAGGTAACCTGGTCATTAGGAAGGCAAGAATCTAAAGGGCCTCTGGCCAAAAGGTCTTAGGAACATGCATAGTAACTAAAATAGTCCTTGTGATTTCATGAAGATGGAAATTTTTTTTTTGTGCCATTTCATACTATTTAGGGGTATGGGAACAAGTAGTCTATTAGAGATTACAAAACTTAGTGAGATAAAAAGAGGCCCCTACCATTGTCAAAGCGTAGAATTCAAAGTTTGGCATCAAATTATGCAGTTTCCATCTTATGAAGAGATTTGAAGGTTGAAAAAGATCACTCATGAGCTTCAATAGATAGTCCTAAGTAGTGCGAGAAAAATCATTCACAAAGGTAAAAATAACAGATACCAAATTGACACAAGTTTTTTAGGACATGTCCTAGAAAGAGTTGGTAATGATCATGTTGAGGCATAAGACAACCTTTTAGAGATCCCAACCCACATAAAGGAGGGAATAGGGGTACAGTAGAAGAGGTTGTGGACAATCAAGAGGAACAACTTGCACAATAGCAAGACTTCAAAAAAATATATATGTTTATCTAAATGTGATTCTGAACGAAAGCCTTGTTGGATGCATCATGACTATGATAAGGAGTGAAGATGAGGATTGGATACACTGTATTTTTTCTTAAAGATGTGAACATGGAGGGAAATCATTCATTGTCATAATTCATCGATGTAGCAGCCAAAACTTGGTCTTTAAGATGGTTGACAAATTGCAACTAAGATCTAGTGTTACCATTGCCCATAAGAAATTTATTTGATTGTACAATTTTACCGTTTCATTTATTTCTTGATTTATAAATTATACATTGGGAAACAACCATTCAGACTCCATCTGGTGCAATGTCATCCAATTGAAGGTGTGTCCCATGTAGGGGTGTCAACGAGCCGAGCTTTGCCCAGCTTGGCTTAGGCTCGTCACATGAAGGCCAAGCTCGGGCTTAGCTCGAGCTCGTGAAGGTAAGCTCAGGCTCACCAAAAAGAAAAAAAACAGACCCAATATCCTAATAGTCCATTAGCCTAATATGTGTACTTGTACATTATTATTGTTACTATATATAATTTTATTATAAAATTATTAATTAAACCAAGCTCTTAATGAGCCGAGCTTAGTGAAACTCGGCCGAGGCTCACTTAATAAACAAGATTTAATCAAAGCTTAGGCTCGACTCACCAAGCTTAAGACAAGGCTCAAGCTCGGTACTTAACGAGTCGATCTCCGAGCTGAGCCAAGCTAGCTTGGCTCTTTGACAACCCTAGTCCTATGTTACTTGGTAGACCTTGGTTATAAGATAGGCATGTTGGGTATGATGCATAGTGAATATCTATAACTTGAGATATAAAACTATTGTGCCAAATCTTATGTTAGAACAGTCATTGAAGAGTAGAGGAGGGAAAGTGGAACCCCTTGTATTCTAATTACTGAATGATAAGAGTTAAGGGAGTTATCTATGTATTGGTTGGACATCCTTGGACGAAGACAAGCTCTTGGATTGGAATCTCAACTTGAATATTTTGCATGATTCCTTACCAATTTTGATGATTTGACCTCTATAGAACTGCCAAGCAAGCTACAACATATTCATAACATCCAATGTTGGCACTAAAGTTTTAAAGTCCGCGAGTGTCTAGAAAATTGTGCAATGCCCCATGCCTATGAGTAGACGAGGGGACGTGTATTAAATGCGCACATGCATTGCTATCCTGTCATAATTGCTAGTAGCTTTTCTGACATGTGTCACTCATGTCAGCAAAGGCAATCTTGCAAGGGATAATTTTTTGAGGTACATAGATCATTTATTGATAATATAAAAAGGAAAAGAGAAGAGCATACATAAAGGAGGAATTACCGGGAAGGTGATTACCCACAGATAAGAAGAGACTAAAAGAAAGAAGACAGTAAAACCAAAAACTTTGATTATGTGATCTCACTCCATAAGTCCCACCATTCCTTCTCATCGAAGAACCCACACATTGTTATCCATTCATAGAGAAAATTGAAGATGTAAATCTTAAGTTCATCAAAACTCCTCATTTTTCCATCAAAGATTTGACTATTCCTCTCCTTCCAAAGACCCCAACAAATTGCTCCCGGTAGAACTAGCCAAATTTCCTGATGAAAACTACTCATTCCACACACTTCCCACCCTAATATTAGATCATTAAAATACCTTGAAAAGATCCATGCAGATTAAAGATGAAAGAGAAAATAGTACCATGTACCTTTTGCCATAGGACAATGAACAAAAAAGTGGCTAACCGATTCCTCCTCCACCATACATAGGATACATCTATTAGCCAAATGTCATCCTCTACTTTGTAGATGATTGAGAATTAAAATTTTATCCAAGAAACAAGTCCAGATGAAGAATGAAACTTTGAATGGGATAGAAGGGATCTAAATACCTTTATGGGGAAACCGTACCATTGGAATATTTGATAACTCAATATAAAAAGATTAGAGTTAAATTGCCTCTTTTGGTTCAAAGTCCATACCCAGTTATCACGCCTCTCCCTATTTGGAGACAATGGGCCTAAGGCCTAAAATAGATTAATGAGTTCGCCAATCTACCAATCATTTGCATCTCTTCTCAAACTTGGAATCCACAATCTAGAACTTTCATCGTAGCATTTTGCCACCAAGATCAGGGGATCCATAGTCAGCCGAAAGATATTAGGGAATGATGTCATTAATGGATTGTTCTAAACCCATATATCCTTCCAAAAATAGATATTCTCACCTGATCCTAAGTCGAACTTGATATATTTTCAGAAATCTTTTTCAAGCATTATTGATTTCCAAATGCCAAACCCATGTCTTCTCCTAGCCTCCTTAGATTCCCACAATGATTTTTTCCCAAACCTGGAAGTCACCACTTTACGCCATAGGCTATCCTACTCTACCCCGAATCTCCACAACCATTTAGCTAGGAGGACCATATTGTGAAGTCTAATATGTCGAATGCCCAGGCCACCCAAACTAAGTGGTTTGCAACACATTTCCTAATCGACCAAATGATATTTGTGGTGGTCCACCTCATCGTGCTAAAGAAATCTCCTAAACATTGACTCCATACAGTTGGCAATCGATACCGGGATTGAGAATAATGATAAGAAATAGTTTGGCATGACTGCCAAAGTTCCCTTGATTAGGGTTAGACAACCACCTTTAGATAACAGATGGGCTTTCTAAGAATCTAATCTAGAAGCCATCTTTTCGATGACCGGCTCCCATATGACTTTTGATTTATAGCTTGCTCTCAAGGGAAGGCCGAGGTAAGTGGTGGGAAGATTTCCAATTTTACAACCTAAATTCCATGCCAAACTTTCAATATCACAGTTTCTCCCAATTTGGAATAATTCACTTTTTGCCAAATTAATCTTTATGTCCGAGACCGCTTCAAAACATGTAAGGATACAACAGAGATATGCCACTTGGCTTACCTCAGCATCGCAAAAGATCATCGTATCATCTGCAAATTAAAGATGGGATATCATCACTCCCCCAGTACCCACAGAAAACTCTGCAATATAACCCATCCCCACCCTTGTAATCATTCTACTTAGAGCTTCAGATACCATTATGAACAAAAAAAGGGACAATAGATCACCCTATCTAAGACCCCTTGATCCATTAAAGAATTCCGTCGGACATTCATTAATCAACACCGAGTATGTCGATGATGATAGACAAAACATTATCCAACTTCGCCATTTGACCTCAAAACCCAACCTCAATAGTAGATAGTCTAAAAACTTCCAACTCACATGATCATATGCCTTTTCCAGATTAAGCTTACAAATAATCCCATTTCGACCCGACTTTCTCCTATCTTCAATACATTTATTACCAATGAGAACACCATCCAAAATTTATCTATCTTCAGTAAAAGCACCTTGCGACAGGGAGACAATTTTTTTCATCACCGATTTCAAACGAAGAGCCAACACTTTGGAAATGATTTTATGCAAGGGATAATTAAATTATGACATGTGGTCTTACATGGTGTTCAATGAGAACCAATCGGGTTTTGACACGTGGCAACATATGATGAAAGTCCAAAAGAAAGAAGCCTGCAAGCGTCAAGCAAAAAGTGACACATGTGCTCATAGCAACGAAAAGTAAAGTCTATGAGCACTAATAAAAAGCTAACATATGTGCTCAAAGACATGAAAAGGAAAATTCTATAAACATCAATCAGCATTTGACACGTGTGTTCACAGATAGATAAGCACTTGTGTATGTGGACAACTCTCCATTGCTCGCGAGTATGCTGACGTTAGACATTGCATGCAACCTATCATGATAAGCCTTATTTAGCTAAACAGTTTGTTTTGATAACCATTATCTAGTCAAAGAACTTATCAAATAAGTTGACCACAATTCTCACAAGTCTTGGGAGCTAAAAATTAAGCAAAATCAGAGAGTTCCATGCGTGTGAGAGACCAAATCACAATAATCTCTTCTCATTTGTAAAGGAAGTCTCATACGTAAGGGGGCTTTTATGGCATCTTCTAGAGAGAGTTTTGAATATTTCTTAGAGAGAAGACCTTGATGAGAAAACAGCCAAGAAGAAGACAAAGGATGAGTTCAGCAAGGTAAGAAGGCCAGGAATGACCATCTTGTGTAGCCTCGGTTTCACGAAAGGAAACTCCACATTGTAAACTTTCTTTTCTCAAGAAATAAAAATTCAAATTTCATTCTCTTCTTTATATATATCTGAGAGGTAAAGTAATGATTATATTAAAATGGACCCTCAAGAGAGCTATGCATGAGAGATACACGCTCTCCCCCCCTACGAGCCACCCTAATAAAATACAAGAGTCCCTGTTGAAAACCGAATCATGAAATTGAAAATTAGAGAATGAGGGAGAAGGGCAACTTTAAGAGAAAAAAAGATAAACAATCTTATCTAAAAGACCAGCTTCTGAGAAGGATTGGTCCTCAAAAATCTGTTTGTTTCTCTCTCGCCACAAACTCCAACACACTGCAAAAGGTAACCACCTTCAGAACTCCAATCCACACTGCAAGAGGCCAACCTGGCAACCATGGTATCAAATATCTCGAAATATCTTAAATATCTTCCGACATATATCCATATCTACCAGGACTGACACGATATATTCCTATACCGACACGAAACATTAATTACATTATAAAAATTCATTTTTTGGTCAACATGATGTACGATGTCGGTGTGTTTGAGCAAATATTCCCCTTTCACAATGTATTATTGTCTAATATCAACATTGTGTTGTTAAGATAAAAAATTATATGAAAAACGATAAATTTCAAAGAAAGTAAAAGGGGGGAGAGGAAGAAG
>JAOXJP010000016.1:2605805-2629180 GCA_025762735.1 Platanus orientalis
TAACTTTGTAAAACTTCACATTTTTCAAATACACAATTTGTAAAATTCATGCATAATTTCTTGCACCTTGTATTTCTTCAACTCTTAGATTCACTCTAGATGAACAAGTTTTAAAAGTGTTTTAACTCATAACTTGCTTGCAATGTATGTATTGTTTTTGCCTCTAGGGGCACTGCTTTTAAAAAAATGAATGTTCCATAAAGTTTCCCATTTTTAAAAGATTTTCATCACTTCATTTGCATGATTTTCATATTGCATGAACATATTTTTCAAAATATTTTCCCTAACCCAGAGAGATCTTTACTAATGACTAACAAGTAGCTAAATGTCCAAAAAGTCTCCCAAAAAAACCTGTTTAAATAAAAGCAATTCAACCTAAAATCGGGTATTGATTTCTTAAGAGTCATGGGCGTGTTGATGCTAGTCCTTGAGTGGATCCTGGTCAAGCAAGAAGCCCAATCACCTGGTGAAGTCAAAGACAATAAGCTTGCGTATGTATGATATCATCAATATATTTCCCTGAGGATTTATAGATTGATGACAGAGCATGAGATTTTTCTTTTCAAGACGGGCGCCCTTCGGAAAGTCTAATCATATCCAACAAGTAGCATTGGCCAACTATTGTAGAGCCGTTCATCGAGACACATCCAAGATGTCCTGACTGAAAATCATGGTAAAGAAAATAAAATGAGAAATCTCAGTCTTGACAAAAACCTATAAAGGCATTAAGAGCAAAAGAGGGACAAAAAACAAACAAAAAAAGAAATCCCAGTTCCAAGGAAATCCCAAGAGGGCCTTGGGGGCAAAAAAGGGAAAAAGAAATAAAAATTCTCCAATCAAACATTTGCTCTACATGAAGAACTCCGACAGCCAACAATGTGCTCCTAAAGCTCCACTCTGACGATTAACAGCATGCTTCTAGTGCTCTACCATTGTAATTGACAATCATTCTCCTAATGCTCCTAGAAAGGATAGGAGGCCATCTTTGGCCGACTAGATTTCTAAAAAGAACCATACACAATTTTCCACTAGTCAAACACTTTGGGCCAGAATACATATCCTCTTTCCTGCTAAACACAATATTCTCTATATATTAAAACCATGTTAAGTATAATCTCAATTGTCCATTAAAATTAGGGAAGGCCATCTTTTGTAGACTAGAATCTTCAAAATGACCTATTTAAAGTTAATCACTAGTCAACCATTTTGAGCCAATAATAAAGGTTCTTCTTGTTAACCACAACTCCCTTAATTATTCAAATACATTCACATTACTAATCTTGACTCACTTCCATAGCAGTATCCTACAGCATCAACTTTCACAACCACAACTATGCAACATCAGTTTTATCACAATGATAAACTCATTCCATTTTTAATCCATCTCATATACAATTTGAATGGTACCCACAAGTATGATTCAGTATGTCAAGCATTCATCATTATCTACCTAATCTCGCAGAATAAACCATTTGTCAAACAAGACTTTCATCCAAGCTCTCTTATTGCAGTAGTCATCATCACACGAAACCTCCTTGATGCACAAACTGGCAAGTGTAGTAATCAGAACAAGTAATATAATGATGAGAAGAATATTGTCTCACGAGGATTATTCAACTTATTAAATACCAAAATTAATCTAACCCTAATTTTATTAGAAGAATCTGAGATTGAAGAATTATATGAGAAAACGTAAAGTGAATGAAATTAAACGATCAAACGAATTGGTTTAAATCAAATGATTAAACACTAGGGCATCTGATTTCACTATAACTAATCTGAATCAATTCCTATAACTATCTTACCAACGAATGGTTCTCCATGTTGACAATTGAAAAACCCTAATCTATTCAACATTCTCTCTCGAGTAATATAAAAAATACTTCCACATATTAACCCACTATATCTCTATTTGAATTTATATACATGAAAGTTCATTAAGATCTATAGAATGCCACAAAAAGAATTGCACAAATCATGCAAGTACATCTCTGTCATACATGTAATTTATGGTGTTCATCACAAGAAGCAAACATTATATATCACCTCTCGGTCTCAATATAATCATCAACTTCTATAAATATTGATCAAGTATTTAAAAGCATTAGGTAAAGAGATGAACACTCAACATGGAATAACAAACTCTGAATAACATAGATTATTGGAATTTAAACATCATAGTCAAGCTACATCATAGCCCGAGCAAGGGAAATTAGTTCCTAATTAAATAAATAAAATCCATAAACTTAGACAAGAACATTCGAGAAGAGATTGAGAGGAAGAAGAACACGATTTTGAAGCTTCAATGGCCGAAACCTAGCTACCCCTTCTCTCTTGCTTCCATGCCAATTCTCCTCCCTTGTTCAATTCACCAAAAGTCCCTTAAGAGTAGCCAAAGTCTTTTTTTTATAGGCAGTAAAAATGTTTCCCTTCATACCAGCAACTTGCAATGCAATTTACTCATTGATGATGGTTGATTTAGACAAAATCTTCAACATATGAAATTTAGCTCTGTCAATTAGCTTTCAGTAGCTGTAAGAATCACCCTAATTGGACTTCTAAAATGAAAGTTATGCTTAAAATACCGAGACGTGTTCAAAAGATAACAGGAAATAGTGAAATTCAACTGAAAAGGAAACTTCAACTACTTAATTTCAGCAAAGTCCTTTAACAGCTCACATCTCCACCATGTCTTTCAAATATTCAAGGGTCAGAAATCTTCACAAGAAAAGTTTAGATTTTCTTTTGACCAACTTAACTGATTACATTGCTCTCTCAAACAGCATCTTTCCCGATTACGTTTTAGCTCTCTATAAATAGCGCATGATCAGTAAATCTTCCCCTTTTGAATAAGTCCACATGTTTTGTTGCATGAAAATCTTTCAAATTTGTGGTCTTGATTAAAGCAAGAATCCTTGATAGCTTTGACCTCTTTTTCTTCATTTTTAAGCTTCACTCAAAATAGTAGGTTTAACATTAAGGATTGCTTGATCTCCAAGACACATTTAGTTGCACAAAACTTTCAAAAATAAACTTCAATGTAAGAGATTCGGCCAACACATATTTTCCTTAGGGAATTCGGCTACTTCATGGATTTATTGGATAAAATTGTAATTTTTAAACCTTCTCTGCTTAAATAATTTAATTCCTACTCAAATTAAACAAAATAAAGGAAATTAAGATTAAGACTAAAAAAACAAAGAGAAACAAGCATAAAGTGAAGAATAAAGGGTATGGAAATGATATATAGAAATGAGCATATCAGTTTACCCCAAATACCCTTGGCTTTTAAAGCCTTATTACAACTATAACCTTGCAAACAAAACACCCTAATCTACCCTCGGCCAAAAAGTCTTGTTACAAAAATACCCACTCCTTATAAAATCTGAATTAACCCCACATAACACTCAATTTTAAATCTAGCCCTCTTATGTGGAGGTACAAACATAAGTCTACTAATGTTGTTCGCATCAATGGCTCTACAAGAGAATTTTTAAGCTGAACATAAGCACAAATTTTGATTTTCCATTACCCCCTTCAATCCCTTTGTTTCATATTTTACTTGTATGCAAAATTACAAATAGACTTTGACCCCATCATTTTTACATGAGTCGAGATCCTCTCCCGACTACAGATGATCTTGTGGCTTCAAGAGACATAGACATACTCCCCCAAAAAAAATGAAAATCACTTTTTTGGAGTGATTTTCACTTTTTAGGGGGTATGTGTATGTCTTCTACAGCCACAAAATTACTTGTGGGTAGGAGAAGATCCTATTGGTTTTTACCTTCAAATTTTAAACAAATTTAACCATCTTCTTAGTGTTTACAAGAACACCTTACAAATATTAGATACTTCATGTTGGCATTTGTGATGATATAATGATAGAGTTCATTTGTTTCATGTTGACAGATAGGGTTACCCCTAATAGTATCTGATCAATACTTTGTTTTCTGCAGCTAATCTGCGACGTGTATCCAGCTTTGAAGCCCTCCAATCGGCAACAAAGTATGTACTATGGTGCTTCTAAACTTTTCAAGCTCTAATTTTTTGGTTGTTTCTACTTTTGAATCTTTTGGAATTACATGATTACAAACAGTTACCAATTGCTGTTCAATTTGCATTTTACACCTTTATTTTTTTTCTTGATGATATTTGTGGAATGTCTGTTTCGGAATTGGAAAAGTGGAGGAGGTTAAAGATCATTGGTATCTTCATAGGATTAGATTGTTTGATGTTAAAGAGGCTTTGAGAAAAAGGAAGACTAGAAAGGCATTAGGACCATATGGTATCCTAATTGAGGTTTGGAAATGTATGGGAGACAGTAGCTTATTATGGTTAACTAAGCTATTTAACAAGATTAGAACTACAAAAATGTTGGATGAGTGAAGGAAAAGTAATGTGGTGCCTATTTACAAGAACAAGGAGGATATTCAAAATTGCAGCAATTATCGTGGGATCAAGTTTATGAGCTTTATAATAAAACTATGAGACAGAGTGATTAAACATCGATTAAGACGCGAAACTAAAATGCCTGTAAACCAATTAAGCTTGGGAGATTGATTACTGGTACTTCAAGATTAATGGAAAAGATAAAGAGAAGAAGAAAGATCTTCACATGGTCTTTATTGACTTAGAAAGACATGTGATAGAGTACCAAGATAGATCATTTGGTGGGTTTTGGAAACGAAAGGGATCCCGAGTAGATTAATGATTTAGTGGTGGACATTTGTTAGTGATGGTTGTTGGGAAGTCTACAAGGTTCAGTGGTCCCCCTTGGTTGGGCCATCGGGCTTGGGGTTTTTAGGAAAAGGTTAAGGAGAGCCCCAACCATGGTGGTGGAAACAGAGAAGCTGAATCTTCTTTCACCGATTAGTTATCTAAGGCGGATCATGTTGTACCCCAGAGCTATACTAAGGTGGTGCAAAGCTAGAACTGTTCTCAGGGTTTAATTGATACAGTGAGAACGAAAGTTGGGAACTGGAGAATCTGGGTGGATGCTGAGGCAACTAAAGGAAGGATAATTCAAATGTAGGTTTGTCTTGTGGGTAAGGTGGAAGGGGACAAACCTAGCATTCCTTGGCTAGAGCAATGGTGGAAGAAAGTGTGGAAAGTTTCAGGTGAATTTAAGATCATGCGAATCCCAAATGATCTGCTCATCTCTCTCCCGTCAGTGAAGGAGGCGGATAGAGTATGGAGGGAAGGAAAATGGGATTGAGGCTCTGGTTGTTTCCTGTTAGATCAGTGGCACCCAAGAGTTGGGTGTGAGGGATTCACAAAGTCGTAGGGTGGCAGATGGATATCGGTCTTCGGTATTCCTACCCATTTGTGGAGTCTGTTAGTCTTTCAGGTGATCGGCAACGCGTGTGGTGGGTTTCTAAGGATGGAAATCTTTGATCCATCCTCCATTGAATGGGTGAGAATCTTGACTGCGGGAAAGGAGAAGTTCCATCATCCATCCCTATTTCTGATGGTACATGGGAGTTTAGGGTGGCTATTTGGGAGTTAGAGTTGCCAGTGTTGCATTTTTCTAAGCAGGATGCTTCAATCGTAGGGAAGATTTGCCCGAGAGAGCCAAATGGAAGGGGGCTCACTCAAGCACGTCGATGGAAGGGCAGACTCATTGGGGGAGAGGCAAATTGTGCTGTCAATGGGATTCCACATCAAAGGACTTCTCATATGTAGATTCAAATTTTGAATTTTCTCATAGGGGGTAGGGGGCCTTTGTCCAATAAGGGAGGGGCATCGTGGAAGCCAGTACGGCGATATCGTGCACGACAAGGAAAAGGAGGGGAAAAGGCAGAGAGGAGGGGTGAGGCCTTAAAATGTTATGGGCAAACCGATTTTAGAAGCCAACCTGATTTGGTCCAAGCTACAAATGACCAAACCAAGGGTTGGGCATCCCAAAACCTACCCCATGGTCATTCGAACCTCAATAATTCAAGGTTTGGGTGTTCGTTTGGATGGAAAAGGAGTAAGGAGACGGCAACCTAGCTTGGGAGGAAGCCCATTTTACCAAAGCCCAACTAGGTCGCAAACCTAATCTTTCTCGGCCCAAACGAACTCTTGTTATTAAATGCAACAAAGGGTGTCTTCGATCCAGAATGAGAAGCATGGATCCCTCGAGACAGGATCTTCGTGGTATGTAGGGCACGACTGTTGAAGGTTCTCATTTCAAGCAACGAAGGGGTGGTGTCGGGTTCGTCAATCTCGCCTTTTTCATCTCAGTCACGAGGCATCGGCCAAGCCTGCCTTGAATTTGAAGGGGGTTATAAGGAAGGGTAGTGATCTTGAAAGGGATAAGTGTAAGGAGCACCGAAGGAAGGGGGTATTGTGATAAGATAATGTTTCATTTGTCAGAATTGCGCCTCTAGAGCCGAGGATAGGGGGGGGGAAGTGAAAGAGAAGGTGGTAATGGCCAAGCTTTAAACTGAGGGGTCGATTTCATCTTGGGAATCGTTGCAGAGGAGATTCCAGTTGTTCCAGACTTCCAGGCCATGGTGGTCTAGCGAGAAAGAGGATTTGGCAAAGGTTGGAGGGGTCTCGTCGGGTGCCAACAAAAGGCAACTTAGTTGGGGTGAGAGATGATGTGCCTAGATTGCTTCCTCCCCCTGCTTCTTTTGATTGGGTTTTAGCCAAAGTTGAGGTGAGCAAAAAGATGGGCGTTTCCTTTGCAGGTCTGGAAGGTCAAGTGGAGGTCCTATTTAGGGAGATCGAGAGAAGGCGCTGTGATAGTCCTTGTCAAAATTGGTTGTAGAGGAGAGACAGGGAGTCAAGAAGTCATAGTCGAGAGCTCCTTAACTTCATCTCCATTGTTAATTACGAAGGCAACTAGGCATCTGGTGGCTATGGTGGAAAATCACAAAGAACCAAGAGAATGGGTAGGGGGGAAGTTTAGACATTGTTATCTATGATGAACTTGAACATCCTTATTTGGAATGTTAGGGGGCTGGGGGTTTAGGGGAAAAAGGAGTGTGTGGGCCTGTGTAGGAAGTAAAAGATTGATATATTGTTGCTTCAAGAAACGAAGCTTGGCAATATGAGCTCTAGAGTGGGAGCTAGGCTATGGGGTAATCATCGTTTCGGCTTTAAGCATAAAAATGCTATTGGGAGAGTTGGGGGGATTTTGGTCACCTGGAATCAAGCTAAGGTGTTTGTGGTTGATGCTAGAATTGGCGAGTTCTCAGTCTCAATAAGATGCCTTTCCATTGAGGATTCCTTTGAGTGGATTTGGGGGTGTATTGCCCGACTGATCCAGTGTGCAAGTGTCAATTATGGGAGTAGCTCAGTAATATTAAGAAGGATTGGGATCTGCCGTGGTGTATCAGTGGTGATTTCAACATAGTTAGATATCTGAATGAGAAGTGGGGGGGGGGGGTGCAGATTAAATTCCCACATGAGAAGATTTATGACTTCATTCAAGCCCATCATCTCATCGACCTCCCTTTAGCTCGGGCTTCTTATACGTGGTCCAATAATCGGGATGTCACGGCCATGAGCAGGCTTGACCAGTTTCTAATCTGCCCTAGATGGGACAACCACTTTCTCCATGTCAAACAGATTGCTCTCCCGAAACCAACCTCTGACCATCTTCCCGTTCTTCTTAAAGATGAAGATTTTAATAATGGTCCTTCTTTGTTCTGTTTCGAATTAATGTGGCTGGATTTCCCGGGCTTTAAGGAGAAGGTCAAGGGATTGTGGGAGTCCTTTCGCTTTTCAGACACAACTAGCTTTGTGTTCAGGCAAAAGCTCAGGGCTCTAAAGGAGGCTTTAAAGATTTGGAACCTGTGTGATTTTGGGAGAATTAGCGCTCAGAAAGCTAATTGCCTTAATGTCATTAAGGACTTGGACTAGAAAGAACAACAGTGCGGGCTGTCCCAATCAGAAAGGAGCTTAGAAACAAAAAGAAGAAGAATTTTATTAATTAGACGTGTATGGAGGAAGTTTGTTGGAGGCAAAAAGTAAGGGTGACCTGTTGAGGAAGGGTGATAATAACACCTCTTTTTTTCCACAAAATGGCCAACTGGTGGTCCAAAAGTAATTGTATTGAGAAGTTTTGGGTGAAAGGGTAGTGGATTATGGACAAGAGAAACCTCGCACATCATATAGAGAGCAACTACCAGGAGCTTTGAAAGGAGCCTAATTGGATGTGGCCGAAGTTGGACGGTCTGTCTTTTAAAAGAACTTCATGTGATATGCAGGTGTGGCTTGAACAACCCCCTTTCATTTCGAGGAGGTTGTGGCTGCTTTGAAGTGTCTTAGGGAGGACAAAGCCCCAGGCCCTCGATGGGTTCCCGTTGAGATTTTTTTGCAGAATTTTGAGATGGGCTCGGAGAGGATGTTGTGAAGGTGATGAATGAATTTCATAAAAATGCGTCTTGGTGCCACAATTTGAGCGCGACTTTCATTACTCTAATTCCTAAGAAGAAAGGGGTTGCGGATATTAAAGACTTCAAACCAATCAGCTTGGTGGGCAGCATGTACAAACTCCTAGCTAAGGTCTTAGCTCATAGATTGGAGACGGCCTTACGGGAGATGATCTCGGAATTTCAATGTGCTTTCGTGAAAGGTAGGCAGATTGTGGATTACTCTCATCGCCAATGAATTAGTGGATGCCAAAAGGCTGGGGCTGTTTGTCAATTGGACATAGAAAAGGCCTATGATCATGTTAATGCCCGAAGTTTTGGATAGTGTGTTGGAGAGGATGGGGTTTGGCAAAAAATGGAAAAACTGGATGAATGTTTGTGTTTCCTTGGCTTCGTTCTCTATTTTACTCGATGGGACTTCTAAATGTTTTTTTAGAAGGAACTGAGGGATGTGGTTAGGAGATCCTTTATCTCTATTCCTCTTCATTGTGGTTTCCAAAGCCCTTATCAGGTTAATCCTAAAAGCGGAAGATGTGGGTTTGATGGAGGGTTGGCAGGTGGCCCCGAGCATTCCCAAAGTCTAGATTCTTCAATTTGCGGATGACACACTCCTTTTTCTTAAAGTGGATATGGAGCAGGTTCATGTCCTTCATTGTGTTTTATTGCTTTTTGAAGCTGCTTCGGGCCTTAAAGTCAACTTGGGCAAAAACACTATAGTGAGAGTTGGCGACTGCCTTAGCTTAGAGATGGCTAGCATTTTGGGTTACAAGGTGGAGAAGCTCCCTCTTAAGTTTTTGGGCCTTTCTCTTGGGGCCAAATACAAGGCTAAAGAGATTTGGAATCCGATGATTGTGAAATTTGAGAAAGGTTTATATCTCTCTAAGGGTGGAAAACTCTCAATGCTTAAAATTGTTCTTTCCAATCTTTTAATGTACTTGCTTTCCTTGTTCTCCCCTCCCAAAAAGTTGTGAACAGAATTGAGCAGATTCAACGAAACTTTCTCTGGGATTCTTATGAAGGCAATAAAAAGATGCATCTAGTGGAATGGGCCTAAGTTTGTAAGCCAATGGCTCAGGGGGGTTTGGGTATTCACTTTATTAAGACATTGAACAAAGTTCTTCTTAGGAAATGGTTGTGGAGGTTCTCAGTTGAGCAAGACTCTTTGTGACATAGGATCATTGCCTCTTAAGTATGGAACCCTTGAAATGGGTTGGGATTGCATGACTCTTAGAGTTGCATACGGTATTGGGATTTGGAAAGGTGTATCTAAAGTATCTGATGATTTCGGGAAGTTTAGATGAAAGTGGGAAGAGAGGACCAGGTGCAGTTTTGGAAGGATATTTGGTGTGGTGAGGTGTCTTTGGAGGTTGTTTTCCCTTCTATTTTTCAGTTGGCGGGTAAGAAAGATGGTTCTGTGTAGCATCATTATATCTTAGAATGAGGATAGGTTAAGTTGACACCTTCACCTAGGAAGAAAATTGAATGATTGGGAGATTAGGGAGGCTGCTACTCTTATGGAAGTTCTAGAGGCCATGAAGATTAACACCGCTGTCGAGGACCATAGGGTGTGGAGGGGGTATAAAAGTGGTGTGTTCTCTGTTTCGTCCTTCTATTTTATGCTTTGAATCAAAATGCTCACTCTAGATACCCTACTGTTTTCATTTGGAAGCCTAAATTTCCTTCAAATGTGGCTTTCTTTATGTGGGTATTGTTCCGCGGAAAGTCTCCCACTCAATATATCTTTTAAGCAAGAGGATTTCTGCTTGCCAACAGATGTTGCATGTGTCTCCAAGAGGAGGAATCATGTGTCCATCTCTTCTTGCATTGTGAGTATGCTTTCAGGGTTTGGGCTGATGTATGCAAAGGTTTAGCAGGTGTTGGGTGCATCCTTCTTCAATTCACTCCTTGCTTGGGAATGGAGCCAATCTAAAGGGGTCGGGTTGTTTCCAAGACGTGATCTTTGGAGATGGTTGCCTTTTGCTGTTTGCTGGTGTCTTTGGTAGGAGAGGAATAAAGGGATATTTGAAGACCTTTAGGTGGCTGAAGACTCTTTTCAATGATTTTATTTCTCACCTCTTCTCCCAGCGCTGTTTATCCCCCTCTTTTACTAATTTTCGTTTTTAGGATTGGGTTTTCGATTGGGAGTCCTTTGTTTTTTGTTAAGGCGACCCTTTGGGGCTCTTATATCTCTTATGCATTTCCTTCGGGCTCTTTTTTAATATATTACTTTATTTATCAAAAAAAAAAAAAAGAGAGTAGATATATTAACCTAGTTAAGGATATGTATGATGAAGCGGTAGCTAGTGTTAGTATAATTGGGAAAGAGATGAGTGAGTTTGCAATTACAATTGGCTTGCACCAAGGGTTAGTGTTGAACCCATATCTTTTTGACTCTGTTATGGATGAGTTGATTAGGTGTATACAAGAGGAGGTGCCATTGTGTATGTTGTTTGTTGATGATGTGTTGATTGATGAAGCTAGAGAGAGGGTAAATGCCAAGTTAGAACTATGGAGGGATGTTTTAGAATTAAATGGTTTTAAGATAAACCTGATTAAAACAAAATATATGGAATGCAGGTTTAGTAAAAATAGGATAGAAATGAGGGAGTAGTTTAGATTGATAACCAAACATGGTTCAAAATTTTAGATTGCTGGATTGGATCATTTGGGCCCAAAACCAATCCAGGATTAGATTGTTTGGATCGGATTGTGGATCAGCAATTGTTCGGTCCGAAACCAATCATCCAATGGCAAAAAATTTTGAAAAAAAATCCTAAAATTCCTATATATTCTTATAGTACTTTCTATAAAAAGTTTAAAAGAAAAAACATATTTTTTAAGTCTGTTAGTTGCATCATACATAAATAAACACTGTCATGGCTCTTGAGCATGTATAAAGATCAAAATTGTACATTTTATAAACAAACATCCAATATGATTACTTCTAGTGCATAAAACCAAACCATATACAATAACATATAAATTATGATGAACATAATTGTAGGCATGATAAGTGCATCATACATGTATAAGTAAGATTTCGAGGCTCATATAAGTTCAAGATTGTACTTTACTTAATTAAACATCCAATATAATTACATCTAATGCCTAAAAGCTAAACTATATATAATATCATATGAATAAAGATTAAAAAAAATACATGATTCGTTGTTTTAGCCAATGTGTTGGTGAAGATTGATCTAGCTTTATTCAGATCCCTTCTATTATAAGCCCCCCCCACCACCACACTATTAATGCCCCCCTTGGCAGAGGTTCAAGGGTAGTGCCCTCGTTAGAAAATTTTAGTGTTTTTATATGAAAAATATATAATCTGATAGAAAAATCTAGATCATTCATTAGAAGGCCTAATCTAAGGAGCGTGATTATTTCTTTTCAAGGTTTACCTCTTATATGTGGCTCTTTTAGGGTTCTTTAAAGAAGATTCTTTGAGAGGCCTTTATGGGACTCTTTGTATCAATTTTTTCATAAAAGTATATATATATGTTTTAAATAAATTTTTTGACACATTATATGGAACATACGATCCCTAGATCTAATCAAACAATCTGGAACAATCCCACACCGGATCATCTGATCTGACCAAAGGATCACTAGTTACATGGCTAGATTGGACATGTTAAGTCTGATCCCAATCTGGATCTTCTGAGTTTTGAAACTATGTAACCAAGAGATATTGCGGTGTGACCATTTTCATTATCTTGACTTAATCATGCACAAGAACGAAGATATTGTAGATGATGTTGCTCATACAATTAGAGTGGGATTGTTGAAGTGGAAAAGTGTTTTTAGAGTGTTGTGTGATAAGCAAATAGCACTAAAATTGAAGGAAACTTTTTATAAGATCATTATAAGACCAATCATGCTCTATGGAGTAGAATGTTGAGCAACTAACAAACAATACATACATAGAATGAGTATGGGAGAGATCAAGGTTTTAAGTATTGATATCACGTGTCATATTGCGGCTTGGGGATACTGATACATATCGCATATCATGGCTTATCATAGGGAGATGGTTGAAGAAATTGGGAAACGGTGTGAAATAGGGGAAATGCTAATCAAATGAAGGAATTTTTCTATGAAACATGGGGATTTGATAGAATAAACACTAATATACACTTAGAAATCATTACATATAGAAAACAACCATTTATGGTGGTTGAGAGAGCCATCACTCTTATGACATACATTGTCGTCTATGGAATCTATGGAAACACTATGTGAGCCTTGAAATTTTTTCATGAAACTTTAGGAAATGTTATAATAAGTATCGTTAAACACTTATAAACCATTACACTTCATTACACATTTGGGTATCAATAGTTTGGAATCGGTACCCTCGTAACACACGCTATCGTGCAAGTCTAAAATTTAAGTATTAAAAGTTGATAAAATACCACTACACATTGCACAATAAAACTACAAATCCACATATATAAAACATAATCAATGACACAAATGTATAACTCAAACAATAATGTCATTCTCATTTAACAAATCATTATAGAACATAGAGAAACATACATAATATGTTTCAAAATGTTCTACATGTTTGATGTAATATTTCAATGTGTTCTAATATGCTTCTTGTATTTTTTCAAAAAATTTGGCATTTTTTGGTATTTATTTATTTATTAAATAAATACACAAATTATTTTATTTTCATAAATCTACCAAATTGACATATTATGTGCATAATGGGCTGTAGTATCTCATATAAAAAAAATTAGACCAAATAATGCCTATTTGGTGTATTTTTTTAATTTTTTGGAAAAAAATTTTAATTTCCGATTTTTTTTAAAACTCCATGAATGTGTAGATCTATCACATAAGCATTATATATAAAAAATTTAGAAGAGTTTGAGCAAAAATAGGGAACTTACCGAAGTTCTTGACGAAATTTGGGGTGTCGGCTTCGATCCTTCACTCTGGCTCAAAGAAAAGTTTTAGATTGAAATGGACCCAAGTGGAGTCTTAGGTTTAGCTTTAAGAAGCTAGATCTACAAAATTTCATAAAAAAAATATAAATTTTTTGAGGTTTTTAGCAAGCTGCGATATGGCCAGCGAAACGCGATACTGTATGCATCTCGTCTCGTGGCTTGTTTTAAGCAAAAAAATGCTTGAGACCTCAGCCATATTGCAAGACACATGTGATATACGTGATACGTGCCATAATACGTGAGTTATGTGCGAAATATCAACCTGAGGGGCGATATCGTACCCCCATGCCACGATACCGATGTGTATCGCACGATACGTTAAACCATTGAGATGAAGATATTGAGATGGATCAGTGGCAAGACTAGAAAGGATAGAATTAAGAATGAATCCATTCACGAGAGCTTAGGTTTAGCACCAATAGGTGATAAGATGAGAGAAAGTTGATTGGGATAGTTTGGTCATGTGCAACGAAGACCAATGACTATGCCAATGAGGAGTGAGACAATGCAAGTAGTAGGCACTAAAAGGACAAGAGAAAGCTTGTGAATTAACAGCCGATATGGCTCTAGATGGAGTGGAATGGCAAAACAAGATTTGTGTAGCCAACCCCAAGTAGTTGGGATGAGACTGTTGTTATTATTATATTTGTGGAATCATTTATTTATGAAGCAATGTTATTGCTTAGATCTCTTATGAAAATTTTCATCTCTTTCAAATGAAACTAGATGTTGGAGAATGCCAACACCATTGAGTAGCACTTTAGTGTGGGTTGAAGCATATAAGAAGATGAAGGGAAGGTTGAGAAGGATGTGGATTGAAGTAGTGAGAGAATTTAAAGACACATAAAGAAGCATGTTGTATTGGAAGATATGAGCCTAGAAAGAGGTGAATGGGAATCCTATGGCCAACCCCAAATGGTTGGGATAAAGCTCTGTTGATGGTGATGTTGCATTGTGAGATACAAAATTTTATACGATGTTTTTGTTTTGTAGAAGCTTGAAAGTATGTAAAAAGAAAACTTTGACTTATGAGCCATTGAACAAGCAAATGAGTAAATGTTTGTCAGGAAACCCCAAAAAAATTCCTTCTGATTACAAATATTTGCTAGTCTGTCATCCTGCAAGTTAGTTAACTAGATGTGTGAAGCCCCTGGTATGTGCTCTTGATAAGTGTGACCATCTAGTTAGTAAGTGAGAAACATCCAACTGGCATCTCCCTGTTATTATCTAGGAATATTATCTAGTTGTCTTTTTATTATCAGTAAGTCTGGGTAGCATGAAAATAATTTAAAAATATATCACTGATGCGGGAGCATTTACAAGCATGGGAAGCAACTTTTCAAAGATCGTGGATGTGATTAACTCCCTTCACTAGGGAGTTTAATTTCTTTTTCTTTATTTTTATTTATAAATTTTAAATTGTTTTAGAGAAGTTTATTAATTTTCCAAGTTTTTTTAATGATGGTAGTTTTGTCATTTTTGAAAGTGAGTTCTCAACTTGTAATTTGTCTTTTACTTTTTCTTTTCTTCAAATAGAGAGAGGATATTGGGCTGCAGCTATGTTAGAGGGAGTTACTAAATTCTCTTAAATCCAAGTCAAATTGAAAAAGTTGCTAATTTCTCGTAGGCTGTGTCTATTTAGAGTTAATTGCCCACAATAGGAAAAACGGGAAAACCACCATGGGAATAGGTGGCAAAGTATGAAAAAGTCATAATTTTTTTTTCCAATGCATGTCTGATTTCAATAGCAAAAGGCAACAAAGTATGAAAAAGTTACCTTTCACTTTACTTCCCCACATTATCCTATCATTTGACAAGAAAATGCATCAAAATAGTTTTTAAGGGTGTTGGCAAAAGGTGGGAAAGTTTCGTTTCCCAAGGCAGTTTTGCTAAGTAGTTTTTTTGCCTTTTAACACGTAACAAACAAGAAAATTTGTGGGAAATATTGGGAAAACCGTACACTTTTCCACACTTCTCGGGGCCTTTGCCTCTAAACAAACATAGTCTTAAGGAAAAACTAAACTTGGGAAAATAAATCTCTCTAAGAGCGAGTCCTATTTTGAGAAGTTATTAATTCTCTTGAAGGCAAGTTTTATTTTGAGTGTTATTAGATTTAAGGAGTTCTGTTTTGAAACCAGTTCTAGGAAGTCCAATGATGCGGGAGAAACCATGCACAACAAGAAGGCATCATGGGTGATCATGGGAGCTACATCTTGTAGGCGTAGTTTAGGAGTTTTTATTTTCTGGGTTATAATTGTAATAAGGCTTTTCAGTCTGAGGTAGTTAGGGAATAACAAATGCTGGTCGACAGCCTTTATAATTTGTTTTTTTTTTTGGATCAATAAGTCAAAAGTGTGGAGCCCTTTAGAGAGCTGGTCGACAACCTCTCTAAGGAGGAGGTTTTAGCAGCCTTTTGTTTTAGAAGTTTTAAGTTTAGAGTCCTAATTAGAATAAGATTTCTATTTTAATGGTTTCTTATTTTATGTTTTAAATCCTTTTTAAATAGGGCTGCATGACATGTAGGGTTTAATACTAATGAATAAGAAATAAAAGTTTGAGATTTTGTCTCTCTTTTCTCACGGTTGGTGTTGTGATTGAAGAACCTAGGGGTTGGTGTGATGTGGTGGCATTAACATGACTAGAGAAGTTTCAACTTTTGTGGAAGCACAAGATCAAGAACAAAGGATGCAAGAAGAAGACATAGTGTTGTCCACAAGATTTTTCCTTTATTTTTCAGTTTTAGGAATTATTTTAGTTGTTTTATTTCTATTTTAGGAAGGCTTTAGTAATGGGATTGATGTTATAAGGCCATATGAGCCATGGGGAGGGGTTCAATTAACTTAGAATAGTTTAGGACTGTTTTTATGAGTTTTTAAGAATTTTCAAGAATTTTTCTGGGTTTTTAGGTTGACCGTATAAGGGAGGGGATATTTTGATCCAATTTTGAGTTTTTTTAATTAGAAATAGGTCATAAAGACCTCATATATGAACAGAATATTGAATAGAATTTTTTTTTTTTTTTAAAGATTGGAGCAGCTTGTGAAGTCTCTCTCTCTCTCCCAACCCTCACAGTTTCCTAGGTAAGTCTTCCATACTTTCTCTCTCTTATTTCTTTTTTTTTCTTTTTTCTCCTACTTCTCTCATAAACGTGCAACCTTTACCTTCTTCATTATTATTTTTGTTAAAACTTCATCTTCTTCTCCTTATTACTTCCCCCATCACTTCTTTCAACAACCTCTTTATTCTTTTGCTCTTTTCTTTCTTTGTTTCATACTTTCTTGAATTTTTTGAGTGCAGAATTTATAGAATAATCATGAAAATTCAGCTTTCTTTCTAACCAATCATTCAAACCTAATATCTTTTTAAACCTAGCATCATCATACCTAAACCTATCATTCCATACCAAGAACCGTAATGTTTAACTCTAAATCCCTCACTTTCTTGAAAATACATTGTCCTTGGTTTTGGACAGATTTTGGGGGTTTTCTTGATTTTTTGATTTTTCTTCTAAATTTCTTCATCCACTTGATTCTAAACATTAGTTTGATCATTCTTGGATCATCCATCTTAAAGCTTGTTTATTCTTTTTATGTTTCTTGAATTTATTACTATTTTTTTCAGCACTTTAAAATTTAAGAATCATTTTTTATTGATCTTTCTTGTACTTTTAGGCTTTTGGTTCAATTTTACTTGTTATAGGAACTCATTCTTTGAATAAAAGAATCCTACATCACTTACATTGGCTTTTGAGGAGTCCCATGAAAAGAATGTCGTGAAGAAGCATGGTTCATTTCCTTCTGTGACCTTGTACAGTGGTACATCGGGCGATAAACCTTCCAGACTTACTGCCATCTCTATGTACTTCTGCAAAATTTCCTTACTGCATGACATATCTAAAATAAAGGGAGCCGCAACACAAAAAACAAAATAAATTCTCTCTAAGCAATGATACCTGACCAATTTCTAAAGCCTTTTGCTTTTCTTTGGAGTCCACACATTGACCAACCCAAACAAAGACTTCAGCATGTGTGTCAAGTATCAGAACATCCTCAGTCAATAGATCATCTTGAGAGAAGTTGTAAACTTCTGATACCTGCAGGGTAAGAAAACACAAGTGGCGATTGAAATTCCATAAATGCCAAATGGAAACAAAAGAAAATTTCACTTAGATTTGAAGTTTAGAGGTTAACCTCAAACTTTCCTGGGGGACCGGCATGGCAACAGGAACAATATTATACGAAAAAAGGAAGAAAATAGTTAAAAGGAGTGATTAGCTTCATCAAACAGTATCAAATATTCAGATATTGAGCTACATCTGATACTAATTGATATAAGTGAATTAAAAGAGATTTTTATATGGAGAATAGCGCTAACCATTATTGAATGAGAAAGTGTACAAGTGAGGATCCCTGACAGTCTCTTGAGCCACTTTTTTGCTTGTGTAACTTTGCTTCCCACCTAGTGCAAACCAGAAGGCCGAGCTCTCAGTTCCCTCTTTAGCATGTTTCAAAGTAACTCCTGGCTGAACCATTAAAAGTATTCAAGTTAGAATTACTTAACCAGGTCATAATTTTTTTTATTTGAAGAATAGTAGGAGCAAAATTTTCATTTCCAAGATTTAAAAATTACAAAGAAACTGGATAAATTGACTTAATTGACATTGCTAACAAATAGAGAATCTCAAGTATATGTCATTTTGTTTCACCTTCTACCTCATTATTTTAACTCATAAAATAGATGAATAAAAAGATTTCGCTACCCAGACAAATATTAAATTCATACATAGCTGCAGCCCTCTATTAAAAAGAGCAATGTCCAGGATTGGCAGTGTACATTAAGAAAGGCAATCAGTGGACGACAGCAGAAGATACCCTTGATCTGTTTAGAAGCTGGCATTTGCCCCCTTTAAGGAAAGGGACAAGTTCTTATAACAAGGTACTTCCACTGCCACTTTATGGGGAATTCAGCAGAGAAATTTTCGATTTTACCAGAATGATTTTCACTATCTATGGGATATCATAGGATGTCTACCAAGGTTGCTTATTGAGCTTCTGGTAGGAACCCTATTTACGATTTTTTTTATGAATAAAGTAAGGCTTTTATTCCAACTGAAAAATAGTACGAGAAGTACAACCCAGCTGGGCTATGAAGAGGTTACAAAGGCATCCCAGTTGAAACCAACCTCTAGGTGACAGATCCCTCAGCTGCTTGATCATTCCACCCTTCTAAGGCTGCTTGAATAGAGTCCGGGAATACCCAGCTCCGGTGGAATCTATTGATCAGGGAAGCCCAAATCAAGTAGGAAGAAGGGCAAGACAGAAATAAATGACTAACTGATTCCTCTGCATCCCCGCATAGGCAGCACTGATTAGCAAGACTAATTCCCCTATTTAAGAAAATATCTACGGGTACATATTGAGAAACTGGCTTGACAGAGCAAGATCACCCCCCTCCCCCACAGTGATCATTCGGTCATGGCCCCTGCCTTCAAACTCCATCAAACTCAACCTTGATGGTTTCCTGGCCAATATTGGAGTCCTCAGAGATTGCTCTAGGGCTATTGCTTACTTGGGAACCATACGTGATGATGGTTCTTTGAGGTGCTTTTATCAGAATGATCATGGAAAATGATTCAATCATCGTTACTGGTTGGTTTTTGCAGGGGGAAGGTGTCCTATGGAGACTGTCACCCTTCATCAGCAAGTCAAGTGATCTTGCATCCAGATTGAACATCTCATTCAATAGATGTTGATGTCAATCAAATTCATTAGCAGACAAGCTGGCTAAGAGTGAAATTGCTAAATATGAGTTGTATTTGGGAACTCCTTATGTACTGATTTGCTGTTCTGTTTTCCAGCCTTTTTTCCCCCTATCCTCTGCCTGCCTTTGTACACCCTTCTTTTTAATAAGTTTCTCAATTCTTCAAGAAAAAAAAAAGATGAACAACATAACAGCTACAGATATCTATAAATATCAGTGATATTTGCAAAAGCATTGAAGTTTCCAAAACACAAGGGCTGGTCACCATCTTAAGCCAACAAGTCATTTTATTTTTTACACTACATTTGGAATGGCTCGACAAAGCTGATCGATACTATTAAAAATCAAAGGATGAATCCCATTGTTAGACACAGTATCTGCAGCCATCCAGCCCTTGATGCACCTGCCCCCAAAGCAAGGCCACTTGAGCCACCCTCCTCCATCACCAAGCAACCAAAGTAAGAATTTAATTATTTTAAGCCTTTAAGGAGGGTCCTCTCAATATTTTGATTAGAATTTTTTATGACCATAGGGCTGGAAGAAAAGTTAAACATATACCGCCATCATCTCTTAGACGCTTATGATATAACCCTATTTCTACTGCCCATGGTTGTCCAACAAGCGTTCAAAGTTTCGATTTTATTGCAAACAAAACAAAAACTATACAAAAACAGAAAAAATATATATACAGCCACATATCATATAAACATCCCACTAGCATATGGCATGTAGTTTCCTTTAAAACAATACGAAAACCAAACCCCCATCAAGCAAACTTATCTGCCACATCATTCTGGGATCTCAAGACAGTGTTAAAAAGAATCAAGGTCCCCCATAATGCATCTAATCTCCCAAATGAAGTAAGCCCACTGCCAAGATCCATCACAGTTTCCAGAGCACCAGCTCACCACCAATTTTGAAACCCCCTCCACCAAACAGCCTTGGATACCTAGCACCTTTAACTCACGCAGCCCAACTAGAAGAGCATAGTATTCAGCCTTTGTGGAATCCCAACATCCTAGAGGGACAATCACTACCCACACCACTTTTCTATCCTCATCACGAATAATGCACCCAGATCCAGCCGGACCCGAGTTTCCCATAGATAAGCCATCAAAATTTAGCTTATTTTTACCCAACGGCAGAGGAACCCACCACCCCTCATGCATCGGATTTCTAAACCGGGCCATACTTTAACCCCACCAATCTCTCATGAAATAATTGAGCGCCATATCATTAAACTCCTTATAGACCACAAGCCAAGAACCAACCTCACACAAGATAAGAGTCTTACCTTTGGCAGGCCCCTCTTCTTCCTGATGCGGATATTAGAGCTAGGTGCAACCCACACATGGCCTTGGTGGCGTCCACATGAGAATACCATGGAGGGACACTTGATACCACATCAAGAGAGGAGTTTTGTTGCTGATTAGGAGTTTTTACTGTTTTATTCATATTTTATGAATTATTAGAGTCAGGACATGGAAGGAATTATTATTTTTGTTTTTGGGCAAAGTTGACAGCACATATTACATTCAAATATAAGGCTGTTCGATTAGTCTAGAAGCCCCACACATTTTGGGCTATTTTAATTTCTTTTTTGAAAGTCTTAGAAAGGAGTCTTTTAATTAGGTTTCTAATTTAGGAAAGTGTCTTTGTTTCTTTTGAATTTGAATTGTAAGGGAAGGCTGATCGTGGGTTATAAAAGAGGCCTTTCCCCCACTTTATTTTCTCAGGATGGATACAATAAAGAAAAGAATTTTCTCTGGTTTGGCTCCATGACTGGGATGCCCCTCTCTCTCTCTCTCTCTCTTCAAGTTCTTGTGCTTGAGCTTGAACCTAGGTAGGGTTTTCCTAGGTGTGGGTAGGGCTTTTCCACAAGGTACGTATTTCCTTCTTCCCTTCTCCTTCTAATATTTCTTGTTGCTTGCTGCCCAATTCTGCAAACCCTAATCACTCAATCACTTTTCTTTGATTTTTTCATCCTCAAACCCTAATCCCATTCAATCCTTCCAGCCGGCCAGTCATAACCATGAATTCACTTTACTTCTTGCATCAAAACTCAATCTCCATTAACCTACATCACCTGTGGTATCTTCTTCAAATTTCTCTCATTAATTCTATCACTAAAACCTGATACAATAAACCCTAACCTACTGCTGTTTCTTATAGCCTTCTCTTTGATTTTTTTTCCTAAAGAATCTTGCCCTTGTTTAATCCTCAAACTCTGCAGCAGCACTGCATTAGAGATTCCTCACAGATATTGATCTCTAAACTGAGATCCCCTGGGTGTTTAACCTGCGGCAGCACCTGGTAGCATCAGTTTTTCTGTGTGGTTTATTAGGAGTAAGAAGAAACCTTGGCATCCCTTGAGACAGTATCAGTCCAGGTCTATCTTGCTGGCAGATTGGTACTAAGAGAGAAGGTGTTGATTTACAGCACATATACTGGCTGTTCCAGCTTCCTGTGCCTTACAGTACATCTGTACCATTCATGGGCCACATTCCTGACCCTCAGACTTCTGCAGAAACTTGTCTCTGAAAGAAAGAACCCTTACATTGAAGATACTCCAGAATATAGCTTACAACTACATCAGGAATCAATTGTCCAGATTGCTTGATTTGACTTGAAGAATCTTCTACACAGTGTGGTACTGCTCTGGAACATCAACACTTGTGGATCAAGCCCTATGATTTACTTGCATCAGTTACTTTTGCTATTAAATCCTGGTACTTTAACTGACCCTGGGATCCTTGCTGGTATCAATCTGCAGCCATAACTCTGCTGAATCATCCTACAACAGAACATGTCTTACCCTATTACTAATCACTTCTGTTAGATGTTTTAAACCTGTTTGATCCCTCTTATAGCTAGGCACAACCAGCTGTTTAGTCTTATAAATAAACTCTAAAGCAGAGAGTGCTGCACCTGTCCAAGGTTCTTCAATTTCTAAATTGCTACTCTGCTGAATTATCCTTAGAATAGCTACTGCTGTGACCCTACACCAGAGCCATATAGCCTACCCGAAACTCACCACCTATCCTGTTCAGTTGTTTTAGCCACAAACCCAGTTTTACCTTGCTGTTCTGCTGGGTTTTGTGCTGCATCAGTTTTGGTATCAGAGCTTGTGTGCTGCATCACTTTCCTTCGAATATTCTTCTATTTCTTTCTTTTTGAAGGCCCCATAAAATTCCTTGAACCAGCACTTCCATAAAGAACTTACCCCACAACCCCACAACCCCAAACCACCACCACCCCATTGTGATATCAACTCCATAGAACTATTTGGCATCATCCATGCCATATTCAAGACACAAATGAAATGAAGCCAAATCTTTCGTGGGAAATCACAATGCATGAATATGTGGCACTCATATCCAGGTAGTCAAGGCCACTAGATAGCACCTAGCCATTTTGATAACCAGTTAACCAACACATTATATATATATATATATATATATCACACATTAAAAAAAGAGTGAATCACACATGGATGCTGATAAATGCTACAGATATGAAATACAACAAATAATATGACACCAGAAGATGGGGGATTTGGTGACTCATGGCTAGGCTAGAGAGAGAGAGAGAGAGAGAGACTGAGCCAAGTAGAGAAATCTCCTCTCCCCACCACTTCAACTCCACTCAGATTGTTTCCAAAACCATAAGTTTTTACTCTTGAATTTCCATTCACATACCCACAACCTTTTTATATGACTTTTTCTACGCCTTTGAGAAGAGGGGGATAAACCTGAAAGTACAAAACATAATAATATATTCTGACATTTTGATAATCTTGACCTTGAGTTCTTTGTTTTAATTAGTCTAAAAAGAATGAAAGGAGCTCCCAAGAAGGTCACATCTGTCCCAAGGACTTTAGTCACCACATCAGGCAAGACATCAAGCAAATCATTGGGAGGATTAAGCTGATCCTGAAGTGGTTGACGAACCCAGCCTATATTTCCCTATCAAACTTGCAATAGATTAATAGGTGAACTTGTTCCTCAATTTCATATGGTACACTCATGGTGAAGATATTTTCCCCTCCAACATACTTGATCGATTGTAAGAATTCTATCCCATACTGCTGTTCACAATGAACAAAGAATTTCTGCCCCACTCTTAAGAAAGAGGAAACTCAGTACTTGCTACATGAAAACCTGGTAGAGCAGGAAATGGGAAAGACAGCCTTTTGATTCCATTCCCAGTCTCTTATCAGGATGATTTACCATATGAAACTTCCATCAAGGAGACCCAGGGAGCTTTACCATGAGCCACTAGCAAACGC
>JAOXJP010000016.1:2629280-2643087 GCA_025762735.1 Platanus orientalis
GATGTTCAATCACTCTCTCCCATAATTTCATTGTATGGCTCATAAGCTTGATCCCACGATAATTGGTGCAATTTTGAGGAATCACTAAAAACTTTAAATTAAAAGGTCCCCTCCAAATTTGTTAACACACACATGAGCTTAAGTGAATTATGTGGGCCTATTTAGTCCACATAATTAAACAACCCATAATATATACGATTCATTTTGAATCTTAAAACTCGATACAAATATAACACCTATACCATCGGATATACAGTTGGTTCAGCTGGTTCTTTCAAAGGAACAACATCCTCATGAAGAGAAAATCAATGGATTGATAGGAAAGGGTAGTTGAGCTTTTAGAAACACAAAAGAATATCAAGGTTCTGACTAAAGTTCCAGGCCCAAGCTTCAATAGGTTGTTGACACCGAGCAAAAGTTGTTGGCAAAGGGACAGGAGTTAGAAGGGTAAGGTGTAATTCCACTTATTTTTGCATAGGGGCATAACTAGATCTATTTTAGTGCATCGGATCCAAAGAAAGTAGTTTGTGGCCATTTTTGAACTTTGGGGCATAAAGAGCAGAGGAAAATTTTGAACCTAGGCAACCTATGGTAATAATATTTCTAAAGCAAAACCTCAAGGGCAAACAATTCCGTTTGTGGTTGCATATGCAAACATACCATCAAGGGGGTCAATGTTCTAGAGGATCGAGCAATGGTTCCCTTTGCTCTACATGGGCTTCTAACATGGCTGACGCTGCAACGCCAATGTATTCCTCATGTTTTCCCCCTCTAGTAGCTCAACCTTCATCTTCGGATGACGAGTATTCTAGTTCTTACGGCGTCATATCTGACCCATTGGGTCTTGGTGATCTCAGAAATGGTGTTAGGCGAAATAATTACTAGGAATTTGAAGTGGACACTGAAGATGAGTATGTTACTGAGGAGGATCAGGAATCGGACAAGGAATCTACAGCTGATCTTCAAGGTTTTTTTACTCCCAGAGGACCTCGCAGGTTGGTTGATTACGGTGAATCTTCTGACTCCTTAGGTGAGTCACAAAATGTTGATCGAGAGACTGGCACCGGAACCAGAGGTGGCACTGGCACCAGCAATGAACCTTTGTCCAACAAGGAACTGGGCTCCAATTCTAAGGCATTCATAGTTTTATCAGGTACCCCTGAATTGTCTTCATAATGTTTTAATTCTAATCCTATTTCTCTTAATCACTTTATTGCTTCCCCAACTCTCCTTGTTACCAATGTTTGTGTTGAGTCTCCTAAATCCTAGGGTCAGGTCATGGATTGCCAAAATTGTTATCAGGAAAAGGGTGTGACAGTAGATGATGGAAGTTTTGAGGCAGAATTGGACAAGTGGAAGAGTGATATTGACCTGCTGGTTAATAAAATGGGCCTGAAAGTGATCAATAAGGGGGGAGAAGTGGTGCAGTTTTCTGGCTATATGAGGAATGAGGAAGTGGGATAGTAGTCAAAAGCGGTTAAATCTGGGAAAGGTTTGAGGCAATTGAAGAATCTGGCTTGGGATATGAATGACAAAGGAGCAAGGGCGAACACTAATGTCGGTTGTCGAAGGAATGGTAGGGGAAAGAACGTTGTTGAATCATGAAGATTGTCTCATGGAATATCAAAGGCTTGGGAGGTGTTAAAAAAAGAAGAAAAGTTCTCGAATGCATGAGCAAGTTTAAGCCAAACATGATTGTCTTGCAAGAAACAAAAAAATAAGGTTATGAATGATAGGTTGGTCCGCAATTCAGTTGGTGTTGGTTATTCGGAGTGGCCTACTCTGCCTGCTATAGGTTCCTCTGGTGGTATTTTGATGGCCTGAAAGCCAAACATGATTAAAAAAAAATGATATGAGGATGGGGGCTTTCTCTATTTCTATGCAGCTAGTGGAGATTTTCAGAAGGGGTGGAATGGCTTTTCACAGGGGTGTATGGACCGCCTACTGTCAAGAATAGATGTGCGTTCTGGGAGGAGCTGAGAGACAATCGAAAGGCTTGGAATGGCCCGTGGGTTGTGAGTGAAGACTTTAATGTTATCCGGCTTATTAATGAAAAACTCCCTGTGGGGGTGAGAACCAGAAGCATAAGGGATTTTAATGATTTTATCTAGAATCACTCTTTAAGGGATAGTAGTTTATCTAATGATAATTATACTTGGTATAATGGACAGGAGTTTCATATTCTTTGCATATTGGATAGATTTTTGGTTTCAAACAGTTGAGAAGATGTCTATCCCCATTTTACTCAGGAAGTGTTGCCTAAAATTACTTCTGATCATTGTTCAATTATCATTTCAACTTCGTGTCTTAAATTTGGGCCTACCCCCTTCAAATTCAAAAATATGTGGACCCTTCACCCTTCCTTTAAAGATTATGTGAAGCTATGGTGGAATGAATGTGACGTTTTGGGATGGAAAGGGTTTTGCTTCATGCAAAAACTTCAATATGTTAAGGAAAATCTGAAGAGGTGGAATAAGAGTACCTTTGGTCTCATTAAAGAAAAAAAGACTAAGATTTGGGAGGACATTCAGGCAATTGATCGAAAGGTGGAAGAGTGTGGGGTTCTGGACTTCGAGGAGGGAGAGAGGAGAAAGTCTTTGTTGGGTGAGATGGATGTTTTGCTTCGGAGAGAGGAAATCCATTAGAAGCAAAAAGCTAAATGCAAATGGCTCAAGGAAGGTGACAATAATACTCGGTTCTTTCATAAGTTGGCTAGTGGTAAAAAGATAAAAAACTTGATCTCAAAATTAAATATTCAGGGTGTAGAGGTTGTTAATGAGGAGTTAATCAAGGATGCGACAGTCGACTTTTTCTCTAAGCTTTATGCTAAAGATTATATGGATAGCCTGTGATTGACAATCTTTTCTCCAATTGTTTGAATGGTGAAGGGGCTGAAAGCTTGGAAAATGTTTTTACAAAAGAGGAAGTGAAGGAGACAGTTTTTAGCATTGATAATGATAAATCTCCAGGTCCTGATGGCTTCTCTTCTCTCTTTTACCAAGAGTGTTGGGATATAGTGAAAGATGATCTTATGAATGTTTTCACTGAATTTTATGATAAGGGCATCATTAACAAATGTACTAATGCCACTTTCATTGTGCTTATTCCGAAGAAGGAGGAGGTTAATGTCTTTTCTGATTTTCACCCAATTAGTCTTGTGAGCAGTTTGTATAAAATTATCACCAAAGTCTTATCTATCTTATCTATGAGAATAAGGAATGTGTTGGGTACTTTGGTGTCAAATTCCCAGGGAGCTTTTGTGAAAGGAAGACAAATTACTAATGACATCCTTGTGGCTAATGAATTGGTAGACGGTTGGACAAGGTGGAGGAAGCCAGGATTGGTGTGTAAAATTGACTTAGAGAAGGCATATGATAAGGTGGATTGGGACTTCTTACATTAGACGATGCAGAAAAAAGGTTTTGGTAACAAGTGGATTAATTGGATTATGGGATGCTAGGATCGCCCCCACTTCTCAGTTGTAATTAATGGAAGCTCCAAAGGCTTCTTCCCCTCCTCAAGAGAGTTGAGACAAGGGGATCCTCTGTCTCCTTTCTTCTTTATGCTTGTGGCAGATGGGTTTAGTGCTTTGATGTCCATAAATGTTGAGAAGGGAATTATAAAGAGCTTTGATTCTAGCAGTAGTGGGTCTTCGGTCTCTCATTTACAGATTGTCGATGATACCATTTGTTTTGTGGAGGCAAGTTTGGACCAAGTTGTTAATTTGAAAAATATTACAAAAATCTTTGAGGGGATCTCGGGGCTTAAAGTCAATATTTCTAAATCCAATATGGCAGGTATTGGTGTGGATGGGAGGGTTCTTTCCTCTTTGGCTAACAATTTTGGATGTTAAGTGGAGTCTTGGCCTATGAATTACTTGGGTATGCCTTTAGGGGGTAACCCGAGGGTTTTTTCTTTTTGGGACCCTGTAGTGGAAAGAGTTCAAAAGAAGTTGGCGGGATGGAAAAAATCTCATCTCTTTGAGAGGAAGAATTACCTTGATAAAAGCTGCTATGTCTAATGTGTCTGTCTATTACATGTCCCTCTTCCATATGCCAAGGAAAGTCCATTTGGTGTTGGAGAAGTATCAAAGAGATTTCCTATGGGAGGGGGTAAAGATAAAAATGACCACTTGGTTAAATAGGAGGATGTTTGTAGGCCGAAGGAATTTAGTGGGTTAGGTATCGGTTATTTAAAGAAAAGGAATTCAGATTTGCTTGGAAAATGGCTTTGGTGTTTTTTTAATGAGGAGAACAATCTTTGGCAATCCATAATCTATCACAAATATGGGATGGATTCAAATGGGTGGGATAGTTCTAGGAACATCTCCCTTTCGATGTCTTTGTTATAGAGACAAATTATTAGACTATGCCCTATTTTTATTCCTTATGTTAGATTAATTGTGGGTAATGGGGATCGGATTAGTTTTTGGAATGATATTTGGTTCGGTGATTCCAGTTTATCTTATGCTTTTCCTAGGCTCTATAGAGTTTCTAACAAGAAAAAAGTCGTTATTGTTGATGTCATCTCCCTGTCTCTGTGTGGTCACTCCTAGAACCTAACTTTTAGTAAGGATCTCTTTGAATGGGAAATTGATCTTCTTGGGCCATTGATTTCTAATTTGGAATCGATATTCATCTCAAAATCATTTCCTGACAAGAGGGTTTAGACCCTTGAGTCTTCTGGGCGCTTCTCATATAGGTCTTTCTTTTAAGTCTTGATTCTGTCCAATAATTTTGACTTGTCCTTTCTTGCTATTAAAATTTGGAAGTCTCAGGTCCCCCCAAGGGTTAAGGCCTTTGTTTGGTCTTTGGTGCTTAATCGTATCAATAGTATGGGCATACTTCAAAGAAGAAGACCTAATATGGCTTTCTCCCCAAATTGGTGCATTCTTTATAAGAAGGCTAATGAATCATCGAAGCATATTTGTATCCATTGTAGCTTCACTGAATCTATATGGAACTATTTTTTCTTAACTATGAAGCGCTCTCATGTTTAGCCAGAGGAAGCTAAAGATTTCGTGTGCCAATGGTATGGAGGTGGGCAAGGTAACCGAGCAAAGATTTATTGGGAGTGCCTTTTGCATGGTGTATTGTAGGGCATTTGGAAGGAAAGAAATAGACGAATATTCGAAGGGAAGACCAATAATAATAATGAAGTGATTGATTCCATTGTGTGAGAAGTGGGTAATTGGACTTCTGTGCTTAAAGAGTTCCAGGATATTCCTCTTTCATTCCTCATTAGGGATTGGGCCTCTTCTATCAAATGGGCTTATCCAGTGCGTAGGAGAGCGATTTCTATTTGGATTCCTCCTCTGGTAGGAACTCTCAAGCTCAACTTTGATGGGGCTTCCAAAGGCAACCCAGGGCCAGCTGGGTTTGGTTGTGTTATTCAGGACCATGACCACAATATCATAAGAGCTCTTCGTGGTCCTTTGAAGATTTGTGATGCAATAACTGCAAAAACCACAAGTCTTTTGATGGGGCTGAGGGAATTGAATCACCTGGGATTCTATGGTTGTGAAGTGGAGGGTGACTCAGCGGTGGTGGTCAGATGGGGAAATGGGGATGATAGGGTCTCTTGAAATTTAACTGCTATGTTGTATGAGATTTGGGAGCTTATGTCTTTGCTTTGTATTTCGTTATCTCATGTTGAGAGAAATCAAAATCAGCTAGCTAACAAGCTTGCTAATTGGGGGGTTCATTCCCTTTTAGGTTTGCTGAAAATTGGCCCCCTGAGGGCTGTTTGTAGGGTGATCCCCCTTGTTGTTTGTATTTTATTTTTCTCCTTTTCTTCGTTTTAATAAATTTGAGTTATTCATAAATAAAAAAAGATATACAACCCGTTGATGCGCTTCAGAAACTAAGAATGGGTCAAATAAGTTTAAGGTATCTTGGAACTATTGTCGCAGACCTCTAATATACCCAAACACTAATTGCTCATCTATGTCAGCTAAATCGTTACGAGTAACCAATTGGTAAAACTCTTTGGTATACTCATCAACCATCCTCGTGCCTTGTCGCAAGTTTTGGAATCGTTGATACAACACCCTTGTGTAGTTATGTGGTAAAAAGGCTTCACGCATATGTTTCTTGAGTTTTTCCCATAATTCTAGCATTGTCTTGCCACGTTGGGCCTAAGTAAGATTAGTTTGCTACCACCAAGTAGTAGCTCTCCCATGAAATCTCGTCGCAACCAATTAAACACGCTTATTATCAAGCACCTCCTTGAAGTCTAGTACTTCCTCAACAGTAATGATCCAGTCAATGAACTCTTCTGGCTATAAACTCCCATGGAACTCAAGGATTTCAACATTCCACCTGGATTCCCATCGCCTAGAATTGCGATTTTCTCTGGGGGTTTCCACCATTGGCCTCCTCCTTGGTCCATACTCTGCAAAGGGGCTATCTAGATCGTCGTTGATGTCCTCCACAAAACGTGGATTCAGTAGTCGGTTCCGGCATTGACTCCCAGTTACGTAATTTGTCAGTTACCGCAATTTGCAAGGCGGTCATCTACTGTGTCAACTGTTGTGTCAACATCTTGAACCTCTCATCAAACTGTTAAGCCAATTGTGTGATCTCATCATGCTCATGCACTTCATCTAACGGAATTTCATGAACACCAGTGCATCTCATCAGCATGGTATAAGAAAATCAACGCTAGCTCTAATACCAATTGATGCAGTCCGAGTGTAGGGGATGAATCTCACCAACAGATTGAGAACAACCTCCACGAACCTATGGATTTTCGAAACTGAAAATACCAGAAACAGGAACTTGTTGATTTTCCTCAAAGGAAAATACCAAGAATTAACAAAGAACAAATCTCAACATATAAACTTTATTTAACAACTTGATGAATACCTTAAATCGATTACAATGGATACTTATAGAGCTAAAGCCCTAAAACCCAAAATGGAAACTTCCTAAACAACTTCGATTTCCTACTACAATAGGAATCACTAAAAAATGAAAAAATTACTAAAAAAGAAAAATAACAAAATCTATCCAGAACCATTCAAATATACTTAAAATAAATATTTAAGATATTCCTAAAAATTTTGAATTGGATATCCCCCAAAATATGCGACAATTAGACATTTTTTGAAATACCAAAAAATACCAAAAAGCGACCGTTTGAAGGCATAAACGATGGATTTTGGGATTTCCTGAACCACAAACCGAAAATTTGGTTAGGGACGTCATGGAGCTTGCCGAGCTAGTCATTTTGAGTACTCGTGAGTCGCGATCGGACATCAGAAGCAAAAGTTATGGCCGTTTAAAATTTAGGGCCCAATTATGACTTCTTATGATCAAGATGTTCCATAAACCGGTTTGCAACTTGCTACACTGCATCAAAACCTCAACTCCAATTTGATTAAGGCTTCGAAAAAAATTGAAAAGGCCATATGCTACATATAAGCGAGCAAAAATGTAAGCCCATAGGGATGCCGCTAGAGGGCAATGCACAAAGTTGTGGTTGGAAGAGTCAATAGCTTTACGACATAAGCAACACCAGTTAGGCGTAATAAGTCCCCTTTAAATCAAGTTATCAACAGTGGGGCCCCGATCACACCATAAAAGCCACATGAAGAATGAGATCCTTGTAGGGGCTAGAACTTTCCACACGAAGTAATTGAGGAAGATATGCTCCAAGTCTTGCTTCATGGCTGCATATAGGGATTTAACAGAGAATCCACTTTCCTTGTTCGGCGTCCAAATCAGCTCATCCTCTTGGTCTCTATCCCTAATATTGTAGGCCTCGAGAATTTCCATGAGTCTACCCATGTCCTTGGTCTCCTAAACTAGAGATTCCAAGAACAAAACACCCTTGACCTGATCATATGACCTTTAACCGACCCAAACTTCTCAGCAAGACTATAGAAGACAAGGACTAACTGCCATAAGACCACTCTGGAACACCAAGCATCATGCCAGAACCAAACTTTCTCCTCGTTATTCATCTTGAAACAAGTGAAGCAAGTAAAAGAGTACATCCCCTTAAAAATTATGTTCCACACCCCAAAGCCGGCAACCCCCACAAGTTTACAAGTTGCCCACCCATTCAATTCTTCCCCATATTTAGTTGTTATAACTTTTCGCCACAGCACTTCACGTTCTACCCCAAGTATCCATAACCATTTATTCAATTAAGCTATATTTTTCAACCAGATGGATCTTACTCCTAAACCCCCTTTCTTATGAGATTTGCAAACGGCCGACCACTATAACCAATTAATCTCTCTCCCCTTGTTCCTTCTTCCAAAGGAACTTCCTTCGAACTCTCTCCAACCGGTTTACCACCGAAATGAGGGCAACAAACAAGGAGAAAAAATAAATGGGTAACGATGAGAGGACATTTCCCAAAAGAACCAATTTGCCACCTTTGGATAGATACCGTCCCTTCCAACTAGTAAGTCTCTTCTCTATTCTTTCAATGATAGATTTCCAAATAGTCTTTGATGATACCTTAGCCCCAAGCGAGAGGCCCAAGTAAGTGGACGGGAGAGTCCCCACCTCCCAGCCTAGAGTGGAATAGAGGTCCTCCAAATTTGACACTCGGCCCACTTGGAACAACTTAGATTTGCTTAGGTTCACCTTCAACCCCGAAGCAGCCTCCATAATAAAGAGAATACATCACAAGTTTTTCAAAACTTCCAGGTCAGCATGTAGCATAAACAAAGAGTCATCTGCGAATTGAATAAAACGGCACAGCAGGCCCTCCTTCACATGCTAAGAAGCATTCTATCATCCCGCATAGCTCTGCTTTCCTTACCAACCTGCTTAGGAGTTCCATCACAATAATGAACAGGTATGGGGAGAGAGGGTCCCCTTGTCTTAAACCCCGACTTCCTTGGAAAAATCCTTTGGGGAAAGCCATTGACCAAGACCGAGAAGGAGGTAGCAGACACACATATCTTCATCCAATTCCCCCACCGAATGCCAAATCCCATCCTTTGAAAAACCCTGTCTAGAAACAACTAGTTCACATGATCATAGGCTTTTTCCATGTTGATTCTGCACACCATCCCTGATTTTCCTTCCTTCAGCCTTGCATCAATACACTCATAGGCTATCAAAAAGCAGTTCATAATCTGTCTTACAAAGACAAGCATTCTGGGATTTGGATATCACACACAGAAGCACCACCTTATGCCGCAAAGCGAGGATTTTGGCCAGTAACTTTCTTTCTTTCTTATTAATCTACAATCTATTCTATTAAAGCTTCAAAGGATACATTCGGCTGGATTATGTCCTATCATATTCAAGAAAAGAAGCTGCTGTTTTGGAAGATCTGTCATCCAGAAAAGAAAGGCCACGGCTGGGTTTTCTGAGCCACCCTAGAGTCCACATCACACCACCTAAACAGAGGATTCCTTTGCTGTGTTTCATCAGGTTTTTTTTTTTCCATCCAAACCCCTTCTTTATTCTGAAACTCCAATTGCAATTTTTCTGCTGAAATTCTGTTTTACTGATTCCTGGTATTGAGTTCTCTTAATTCTTTTACAACCAGAAATTCTGGGTTCATAGACTAGCGAAATCGCACCCTCTAAATCAGGGCTTTTGTCTGACTTTTTGATGCGGAACAATATAGGGAAAGGTTCTGTTTAAGTGGATTATGCAGAGGATAAAATCAGATCCTAAATAAACCCACTTTCTGACCAGGGGCAATTCTGTATTTTTGGCAGATTTGGTTGAAATTACCAAAATACCCCTGGCAAGTGTCAGAAAATTCTTAAATTTTAGGGTTATGTTCTGACATATAACAGTAGCCTAGGGTTCAAATTTCATCAATTTCTGAGTTGATTTGCTTGGTCCAATTTGTCAAAGAACAGTATAAAATATACTTCTATACAAAAACCCTAAACTAGAATTTGAATTTCTCTAATTAAACTCAGAAAATCAGGAATTTTTTTATGGGACTTGAGGGATTTGATGGGGCTATGTAGGGGAACAGAACCCCTAAGATTAATCAGGGAAAAGAGAATTCTGGTATGTTGTGATTTCAGAAATACTACAACCCATAAATCTGTTATATTAAAGAATGACAGTGATGATTAGGGAGGGTTCAAGACAGCAGAGATTAATGGAGGAATTACCAAAAATAGATGTTATAGTAAAGAAACAGAACCTTTTGAAGTAGAGGACTGGTGAACAATAACACCACAAAAAAATTCCATTCGTGGCTCTGATATGCTGCCCAGAATCTGCACTACCAAATTAGATATCTTTCTGTGAAGACTCCATCCAGTTGTATGATATGAATAAGGTTCCACAGATCAGGTGTGATGGAAGGAGACAGAAATCAAGACAGAAGAATCAAGAAGTAAGGAGGAGAGGATGATGGAGGAAGAATGATGAAGGATGAAGGGGAAAAGGAGTGATGTCTTTGGAGAAGAAGAGGGGATAGGGTCTACAACCAAGACAAAAGAGAAAGAGGGGAAAAGGGGGGATGGGGTGCTTTTTAAAGGCTTACAAACCAAAAGAAATAAAAGAGTTGCTAAAATAGCAACTTCTAAAGCTTAAACTACTAAAATTGACTATCTAATTTCTAAAAACTTTTAAATTCTAATCAACTAACTTTCCTAAGTTTTAGACTACCAATACACTAAGCAACTTAAGGGGCTATATGTTGACTTAGTAGCTCCACAAAAGACAAAATAATAATAATAATAAAAAAAAAAAACTGGCCAGATGACCAGCACTTCTTCCCTAATCTATCCCTGGATTTTCAGCCTTATTACAATAAAACCCTACTCTAAATTTAACGGAAAAAAAAAGAAGAAAAAAACTGGCACCATTGGCCTTATTACAAAGAATCCCTTACAACTTCCACCCACCGCCAGCACTTCCTAGACCCACTATTCTTGGGCTTGGGCTTGGGCTTCCACAATGGATATGCCTTATCCAACCATGCGATCGATGTTGCATCACTTTTCTTTAAGGTTTTATTCCCTATTGAATGCTTAATTAGTTTCCTAAAACTCTTCTTTAATCTCCCTTTGATTTGTCAAGTTTCTGATTAAGAACCTTTCTTCTGTTTTAAGTTTTCTTATTAAAGTGTCTCTGCAGACTGTTCTGTTCTTTTTATAAATTTATACACTTTTTCCTAATCAGAATACAATGAAATTTTGCATGGACATCCCTCTTAGACTGAATTAACTACCTGTAAATTTTCATATCATTCTGAAATTTCTATAGGATTATTTTCTTCAATTCACTGTTCTTCCATGAAATTTCCAGAATCGATTTCTGTGTTATCTCTTTCTTTTAAATTTTGTTCTAGCATTTGTTTGGGCCCACATAAACAGGGAAAAACTGCCACTCCATAGGCAGCCCCACATCATAATCAATAATACGTCTTCCTTTTTCCTTTTTCCTTTTCTTTCATCATATTCACACAATAAAATTGGATGCCAATCTTATGTAGTTCTCTAATTAAAAGATTTTATTATATTTTCATTGTGTACTGCAATATACTCTCAACCAAACCCAGTACCCATTTCCCACACCAATAAACACAAGCTAGTTTCATTTCTCCGAGGATAAATCATGTTTTGCATTTAATACATACTCAAAACATATTTGATGCACTTTTGCCAAATCATGGAGAGTTACTTCCTAAACCGTACTACCATAATTTAAATGCATATATATGTAATGTAAAAAAGTACAATTAACATAAGTAAAGATCTAATAAAGGCAACCCCAGTACACGATACATCAATACCAGGTTAGTCAATACTCAATAGTTGAAATCACATAAATTACATTAAAAAAAAAAAATAGATGCCAAAACTATAAAAATCAAATCCCAGATACAGATCATTCCTTATGTCTATACACATAATAATATTATACAAGATAAAATACCTATAAAGTTTCCCTGGAGTTGTATCCAGAGTAACATCATCTTCACTTGCAGGCTTTTTTCCAATGGGTGCAAAACCACCAAAGAGGACCCAGAATTCACCTGAATCTGATTCAGCTTGTAGCTTTCCATCATCTGGAAAAATGAACACCATAGACTCTTTTGTTAACACAGTCTTGTAACAAATACAAAGATTGTATATATATATATAGTAAATTACAATGTTCAGAAAATATAATCAATAGAAAGTGAGTGAGTGAGAAAATAAAAAATGCTAAATATACATGCCCTTACCAACAATAGCAACATCACACATCCCCTCGTGGTATTTTTCCTTGAAAAACTGAATCACTTCCAAAGCTTTGGCTCTCTCTTGAATGTTGGAGTTTGCACCATTAAACTGATAAATCTTATTCTCAGTGTCCAGGATAAACACATCATCATGATTCAGTGAAGAGCGAGCAAAGGGAACCTGCATGACAAAACACTCATATTCTGGTAATCTCCAGAAGTTTCAAATTAAAAAAGAAAAAAAGAAAAAAATCCCCATAATGGGCATCTGAAGTTCAAGTTGAGACACTCTGATACCTGCTTCAATCTTACAACTCGTTTTCCTTTGCAAACATGAAGTCGTGTTTCAAACTTTTCTTCCTCAGGCTTCTTAAATCCAGAAGCAACACCCCCCTCCAATGGAATAATGCATGGTTTAAAGTATGACAAAAACTTGTCTGACTCATGCCCTTGGAGTTCTCTGTGCTGAACTGCACGCCCTCCAAGGACAGCATCAAGTTCAACTGTCTTGATTGCTGCAGTTCCAGCTTCATCCTAATATATTTCAGAAATCATAAAATCAAGGGAGAGCACAATTTTAGAAGAAATATCAGCTCTGTACAGCAGAAACAAGTACCAGAGGCACACCTGAGTCGTATCTTTTCCAATCCAAAAGTGAATGTCGTATAAATAAGAGCCCCCCTTGCCAGCACTTGTCTGAAGAAAAATTTTCTACAAATGAGATAATAAAGAACCTAAAAGGCAGTATGTATTCCCCCACAACATCAAAAGATCAGTGCATGTACATTTTTAGAAAATATGGTGCCCTTAAAAATTGGGAATAGAAAATACCTGAAATTTAACTTAACTACAGTAATTAACAGCACCAACATCTAAAGAAAGATCTTGGCACAAAAGTAATGCAAATTTATCATCGGCAAGTGGAAGTGCTTCTCAGTTATGGAAAAGATAATAAGGATACTAGGGGAAAGGAGCTGTAACTTTCATAACATCTTGCTTCACTGGAAAAATCCCTGCGTGTCGTACATGATACCTAGGAAGGAATCATGTCTACACTCATTTACCTACAAATTGTACTAACCACTAACCATTGTCTATTCCACATGAAAAATAACAGTAAATAAATAAATAATATTCAACAAAAATAAATGTTCCATGATCCTTAATTCCTCCGAAATGATAATTAAAGTGAAAAAGAAGTCTGATGTAATAGCTGAAAGTCACTAAACATCTGAAACAACCATTGAACACTGCCAGAGCTAATGGGCAGGCCATGGCTGAAAGTTAACTGTAAAGGCCAATAGAACTTAGTAATATATATATATATATATATATATATATAAGTAAGGTAATTTTATTAGAAGGCATAAGCCAAAAAGGAGCAACAGCTAGCAAGGCTGAAGCATGAGAACAGCCACAGCAGAAAAGCTACAAATACAAGGGAATCCTTAGCATGAAAGCTATAAGGGAAGAATAGAGGAACAACTCCCCTATCCAGAGAAGATCACAGAGTCCCACTCAAAAATCCAGGCTGCAAAAGGAGTCCTGCTGCACATATATATATATATATGTTGTGGGTTTAACTATTTAAGAATTTTTTTTTTTATTTTTTGATAGGTAAACATTAGTGGTTAATTTATTA
>JAOXJP010000016.1:2643187-2653268 GCA_025762735.1 Platanus orientalis
GGTGGGTTTATGGTTTAAGAAAGTGAGGGATTTAGGGTTAAGAATTAGGGTTCTTGGTATGGGATGATAGGTTTAGGAATAAGGATGCTACGTTTAAAAGGATTTTTAAGTTTGAATGAATGATTTGAGAGAAATCTGAATTTTCGTGATTATTCTAAAAAATTTGCACCTAGAAAAATTCAAGAAAGTGTGTAAAAAGAAAGAAAAGATTAATAGAATAAAAAATTTGATGAAAGAATTGATGGAAAAAGTAATATGGAGAAGAAGAATGTATTTTAGAAGAAAAGAAAAAAGTTAAGAAGGGTTGCACGATTTAGAGAGAAAAATGAGAAGATAGAAAAGAGAGATTCTCACTTAAGAAACCGTGAGGGATGTAAGAGAGAGAGACACACTCTACAACCTGTTCAAAATTTCGCCAATAATCTCTTATTCAATCAACTGATCGTACATAAAGGTTTAGAAGACTTTTATAAGCTTTTTTACAAAAATGACCAAAATACCCCTCCCCTTTGGTGTGTACGGTCAGGCCTAAAAATCCTATAAAAAGACTTTTAAAAAATGCACAAAATTAAGGAAAAGATTCCTAAACTACCCTACCACTATCTAATTGGCTCTAATGACTTTATTACATAAGAAATTACTAAACTATCCTTGAAAACAGAAAATTAATTAAAAGAAATTGTGGACAGCACTTAGATTCTCCTCTTTGGCTCCATCTTCTTGGTCTTGGGCTTCTACAATGGTTGCACTTTCTCAAGCCAAGTTAATGCTACCGCATCAACAAGTCTCTTGACAAAGTCCGCATCATCTAACACCCTCAACTTTAATTAGGAAAACCCTCTCCAACACAATGGTCATTGATTAAGGTGTGGATGCTTGGATGGTCATTGATCAAGCCTTGGATGCTTGGATGGTCATTGATCAAGGCATGGATGCTTGGATGGTCATTTATCATGCCTTAGACGCTTGGATGGTCATTGATCAAGGCATGGACACTTCAATGGTCAATCAAGCTATGGGCTGTTGATCAAAAGTTGGATGCTTGGATGGTTGTTGATTAAGGTCTGAACGCTTAGATGCTCGTTGATTAATGCGTTGATGCTTGGATGGTCATTGATCAAACCTTAAACACTTAGATGGTCATTAATCAAACTATGGGAACTTGATATCACAGTAGGTATTTCCAAACCACTAATCCAAAATATCTTGATGCGGGTAGATGAAGATAAGAAACATTGATTGGTGAGGCAATGTGTTGATACAATCTTGTCTTTACATGCCTCAATGGGTTTTTTTCCCTCAAAAAATGTGTAAATGTATCACAAGGGTAAAGTTTCATTTAAAAAATAAAAAGAAAAAAATTCAAATCACATGATGTCTTTAACTAATGTTCAATGACGGAGAGCTAACGGTAGGGGGGCTAAGGTAAATAGTGCCAGTCTGCCAGTCAGGGGGGATTTGTATTGTCAAATCATATGGGGGAAACCATATATTGTTTAAATAGTTCAGGTTTTTTTTTTTTTTTTTTTGTAATTAACCTGTTAAGATTTTTATGGTGGTTGCACCATTTATGCAAATGTTCACCTATAACCATATATGTAAACACACAAATGCACATTTTAATCTTTCATTACTTATCTAGATTTCCCATAAATTTTCCTACGTTTAATTAAATTTTATTTTAATGAAGGACCATAAGGCTTAAGTATCACGTCTCCTTTTGACACGTCTTAGGTATTTTTTTCTTTTATGATCAATGTTTGTCTAGTGTTTTTTTTTTTTTTTTTTGATAAAGAAAGATAATTCTATTAGCTGGAGAATCTGTGAATACACTCCAAGTCTTCCTCCAGATAGGAACAGCCCTTCGCTAAGCTATGGGCTTCTACATTCTCAGTTCTAGGGATTTTAAGGGAAATCAGCTCCAAAAACACCCAGAAACCAAATGACAATATTCAAAATATAAGTGTCTGAACTGCCACGGGCAAGCATTCAGGGAACCATTAAAAATATTTACAGCATTTCTAGAATCAGAACAGATAACTGGATTAGAGAGTTTTAGGATGGAGCATAACTTAAGCCCCAAGAGTATAGCTCTCATCTCAGCCTGAAGGATGTCAGTGATAGGAATTTTCCTTTGAACTACTCCCAGATTTACTCCATTTCCTGAAAAGGCTATTGTTCCAATTCCAGTAGAGTCCTGATTAACAAAAGTAGCAGCGTCCACCATTACAGTTGGTCTGCTATCGCCCCTCATCACATTCGAGCTCAGCACCATATCTGTAGCAAAAGGATGAGCTTGATCCTCCAAGGGGTCTTCCCTAATGGATTGGAGATCCTGCAGATCCCTGGAGACAGCACAAATAACAGCAGCAACATTTATAGGAGACTTACTAAAATTCACAGCATTTTTTCGCTTCCAAATTTTCTGAGAGATGATTGAAATACTCTGAGCATAAAATTGGGATTGCTCCTTATCATAGATTTTCTGTTGCAAGCATTGTTGAAGCCAGGAAGCATAGGAGGCTGTGGAGTTTCCAGGAAGCCGTGGGCCCAAATGAGAGGAGAACCAGATTTGTCAGGCTATGGGGCATTGTAGGAGGCAGTGCTCAATTGTTTCAGTGGCTGTCCAACAGAGCTCACATTGTCTCTTTGCAAGCTCTCCATAGAAAGTGTCTCACTTATGGGGAGACATGAATATGCCATATTTTTTTCCAAATATTCGTCTGGGAAAAATGTACTAGGTTGTGATTCATTTGAGAGACTAGCAAGGAAAGTTTACACTGATTTTACTGAGAATGTACCAGTTTTATCATGCCTCCAAAAGGGGGTATCCTCAATTATAAATGGGCTAAGGGGAATATTGAGGATAGCTTGTCTTTCTGTAGGAGATACACAATTTTGAATGGGAGTTAATCTCCATTCCTTAGGGTTCAAGTTAATAAGATCTTCAACTTTGTTGTATTCACGTTGAAGAGGTCTTGCTGAGGCTAACCTTGCTTGGGGAAGAGATGAAATCCATGCACCTTCCCAAATATTTACTTCCTTGCCGTTTCCATTCTCCCAAACCAATCCTTTTTGAAGGACTTCTTGTTTTGTCTAGGTTTAGAATTAGGATTTATTTATCAACATAGAGGAAATGCCATGGTGTATCACAACCAGAGAAATTATGTTATTGAATGAATGAAATTTTATTTTGGCTGAACGATTCAACCGTGTGAAATCCTAGGTGATCCTAGGTAAGATCTTTCTCTTCTCTTAAATACTTATTATTTATTCTTGCTCTGCTTATTTGTCTCTCTTTTTCATCTTTCTTGCAACCATAATTCCTTTGCTTTTCATTTACTAAAAATTCTGATTTCTTGATTTATTTTCCTTTAAAAACCCCACAAACCCAATTTTGATTCATTAAACTAGAACACTACCATTCAACCCAAAGCTATTCCTTGTAGTTAAGTCTAGGATCCCTCAAATCCACAAGTTGTCCTACATCATGTATATATAGCTTTTCCACTTCAAATTTCCAAATCTCACTCTGACTATACTCCTTAATAAAAGTTAAACTCTGATATAGTTAAATCCCATCACAAAGTGACACCTTGCCAGTATTTTGGCCATAACTTCTCTAAATCATATCAGATTCGCAAGATCTAGGATTCATTAGAAAGGTAACTAAATAAATTTTCAAATGATGCCAAAATTAAGCCAAATGGATAAATTTTGACCCTCCAAAATAAGGCCTAAAGAAAAGTAACAGAAATAGATCTTTCTCTTTTCTAAAAAATAAATAAATAATCTTTTAGTTGTAAATAAATTAAACCCCCAAACTAGCTGACAAAATTAAAGTCTAAAACAAAATAAAACTGCCCAATTTAACATCTGCAATCAAAAAATATAAAATAAAAAATAAACACAAACTACCCAAAATGTCCATGCATAAGCCCATCAAATTTAAGATTCAGTTGTTTCAGCTTCCACATCAATGGTCCACATAGATTGCATCCCCACCTAATACAACAATTAGGAGGGAGGGATCAAATCCATAAAGTCCTAAAATGGACATAACCAGATATTAAAAATTCCCTGTGCAAACAAGTTACAAGTCACCAGAATCTCATGTTTTGAAGATTGATTCATCCGCACTTCACATTATGTAGATTTTTAGTAAGATAAACAGAACTACAGATTTCTGAAGCAAAGAAAATATGCCATTTTTTCCATTTATAGCAATAAGGCAAGAACTTTCTATACCAGTAGAGAACCTTATTATTGTGACATTCTATAAGATTTTGAGCTGCAGAAATTACATCATACGTTAAGCTCAGGAGAAATAAAAGGCACATACCCAAAGAACAGTTCCATCCCCGCCAAGAGTTACAACAAGATCAACTTTTGTGTGTAGGAGTATAACTTCCTCATCTGTAAAGTAATGAAGACAAACTTAAAACATATATTTAGCAAAATCAAGGCCATAATATATTTCATTTAGAAGTAAAACCATGGCCATAATAAAATCCCAAATGTCATTAATTGAAAAGCTTTTAACTCCAATAAGGGACGACAGACCATGAAAGGATCATTACATGTCCAATGCTTGCATGAGCACAACTTTCTAGTTTCATGAGCAACACTATCATTAAAACCCTCACCTAGAAATGAAAGACAAGGTATATGGATACAAATAATCGATTTAAGGATCAAATATCATAACACTGTAAACCTAGGTTTCAATCCTAGAAAGCAAAAGTGTTCTACAAAATTCTGAAAATTTCCAGCACATGAGCAGCATATTTTTTGACCGATAACCAAAGAGATTAATATAAAAAAAAATTCAAATTAGGCATCATGAGAATTTTCATAACAGTGCATGAGATTGAAAAGAATTTCACTTATGCAAGAGTTGTATTGAAGCACATGTAGATCACCATAGTCCAAGAAGTGTGGATCAAGACCATTATACGTATGATCACCATCAATCACTTGTGGCCTCTGATATCTAAAAGCCATGATTTTAATATTATTAGAAAACTTATTCAGTTAGACATCCAACATCCAACTAGCCCAACATTTTGCAATTTGAATATGACTAGCAATTCATAGCCAAAATTCCAAAAGGATGGTCAAAAGATTCCTATTTTTCGGGTTTTAAAGTTATGTTTTTGAGTATTAGTATTTTATTTCCGAAGCTGAGGCCTTACTTTGGTTTCCAGATCAAAGTTATATTTCAATTCTAAATTTGAGTTATAGAGGCTTTACAGTAGTTCTATCTCTTAGTCCTACGATAGTTGCTTAAGAGTCTATCTAGAATCCTATAGTATGCTAGGATTTATCAACTGCCTACATAACGTAAACAGAATAGGGATTTGAGAGAAAGAGGCAGCAAATGTTCATGCTATAAGTACAAAATGTACTTCCCTTATTTGACATAGTTGAATGAAGAGTTTTAATTCTTCAGGAAATGATGTGGGCTGCAGAAAGGAATACTTGCAATACCGATTCTATCTTCTAAAAGCCATTGGAATGCTGTTAATTCCAATCCTAAGATATTCACTTGCATGGGTGGTGTTATTCTAATATCCTAAACCCCTTGGATTGGTGATGGTTTCAACCCTCAACATCCACTTGCTCCGTTGCGACTCTATTCTGCAAAAAATAAGGTGGAGTTGATTCCAAGTTAGGGCATAAAGATAGAAGTCTGTGTATGTGCATGCACAGACATCTGTTTCACTGTTCTCCTTGGTCTATAATGCTCTTTTGCCTTGTTGGTTGTTTTTCTATAGATCTTTCTTTTTTAATACCCTCCTAATGCTCAACTTATCTACATCATGTTTTCTCTGACTCTCTCAAAAAAGAACTAAACTTTTCTAGCTGGATTAGTTATATTTATTTGCTAAAACCCCTTTCTTGTATCTTAATGGAGGGATGGCATTGCAAATCCAATTCATCGGCATGTCAGCTTTATACATCACCAAGTACCAGACTGTTTACCTCGTAACTCCAACCATAGTGTCAAATTTTAATTAAAACACAAAAAAGAGTGCTTTCCTTGCAATGTGGCAGGGAGCTAAAATGCTTTAACTTGTCACATTAGGAAAAATCCTGTCGAACACAAGGAGACCTTATGAACTGCCAGCTAAGCTTCCAGGTGTAAGATTCCCAAATTGCGTAGATCCTTCTGCTACATGACTACTCTAGTGAACCCATCCCATATATATTCTTACGTAACCATACCCTATTGGACCTATACATACAACACCAAAACCAGAACTTCAAACACCTAAATAACTCAGTAACCATTAGAGCTTTTCCCAACTCAAAACTAATTTAATATCGGAGCTACAATCAATCAATTTTTAAGAAACAGAGCTTTGTGTCCAAAATAATTCAGTGCTTACAGTGATAATACAAATAAATATGAATTACAATACTTAGTCCTGAAATTTGAAAGGTGTGCATTATTTCCCTGTATGAATTTCTTGAACTTAAAAACAGATGGATTCCCTTTTTGAACTAAACAAATAGAGTATCAATAATACCCCATAATCATGTTGGGCATGACACCACTTACTTCAGAACTGTACAATACTTATTCTCAACATATTATTTTAAGTTTGGGGTTAATGTCAATGCCCAAAGGCAACCTTTCGGCTCCGTTTTCTCTTAATAGTGAATTAACCAACTCTCCCAAAACCCTAAGGTGTTAGGAGATGCAGATATTAAAATACTTGAACCCCCCCTCCCCCCACGTCAAGAGGAACACTGTTCCCTCCTGGGAACACTTGGGAACCAGGTGTGAGTCCACAACACGCACACAGGTGCAGTACTACATCCGGGAGAATACTTTACTTCCACAGGATTCGAACTTGCGATCAGGCTTGGCTCTAATACCATGTTACCAGTGAATTAACCAACTCTCCCAAAATCTTAAGGTGTTAGGAGATACAGAAAGTAATATACTTCAACGTTTTCATAGCACCCCCAGTTATTTACATTGTCCTCCTTGCTATTCCACATAGATTACAAACTCGGAGCTTTACCAGTGAAACTGGCACTAAATGAAGCAACCCCAATTGTTTTGCATCTCATCTCTCCATGGAAAATGAACACATGTTTTTGTCAGAGAATATAAGTTTACACCTGACCCTGAAAGATAGACAGCATTGCAGAAGATCCATAGCAGTAAAATTTATATTATTCAAATTAAAAGATATAATTTAGTGAATTTTTTCTCATATAAAGCAATAAAATAAAAGTGCTCAAACAATTTAAAAGATTAATATATATGAAAGGACAAATCTATTAAGTCTGATTGATCTCCTTAAGTAACAATACATCTTACTGCTCACCACCTTTCCAAGTCTGTACAAAGTCGAAGTGAGAAGATTCTGCTAGAAGTTCAGCTCTCACTCGTTGTTCCACATATACATCTATTTTCTTCTGATCTTTCAGCCATCTGTGGATATGAAGAGAGGGATAAAGATAAGAATAAGATTGGGTGCAAGCAGAGGCTTTTAAGTTACAATAGTAGGTGTACACACACACACACAAAGTAGACCAAGCCTCCATCAAATTTCGGGCTTTAGAGTTGGGTCTCAGTGGTTTCTGCTAGCTTGGATGATGTTAAATGCTATGATGTCTACATGCAAGCAAATATGACTAGATTCATGCAATGAGGTTAATTTTCTGACAACGATTTGCTGGTTCATAACAACATTGTTTTCTTAAAGATTTTGTTTTTTTTTAACAGTTTTAGCTAGTTTTCTCAACATGTTCTTTCTGTTTTTTCTATGTGGGTTAGCAATCTACCTGTGGCACTGGAGTTTCTGGGTGTCTGCGAAGTGGGCCAGGTAGATCTAGAGATAGGTAGAAAAGTTACACTTAAGAAGTGCTAGAGAAGAGGGTAAAAGAGAGGAAGGTATTTCTCAGGCATTTCCAGGTTTTTTGGTTCCTTAATGCCAGGCCTTTTGAAAAAATATCAAGTCTTGGGTTTTGATAGATTGCAAGTTAACTATAAGGATTGAGATTTGGCATTTCAATGGGGGTTTATTCCTCTTCATCCTGAGGTCTGAGATGGAAGCTTTGAGCATTATAAAAGGACGAAAGAAAGGTTTCAATGGCATGGAGCTACTGATTAACACCTAATTCCATTGCTGGGTGCAAGTAGAGTAAATTCTAAAAAGTTTATTATAGTGTTTGGTTTGCCAGTCAATGAACTGAGCCTTGCTCTGTTTTCAGCCATTGGGAATGCCTGCAGGAGATTTATCTTGACTGATATCGAGTGTCTAAAATGGAACAATTGACACTACTAGGTTGGTCATGAGCAGTGATGAGCTAAAGTTAGTCCTTAAGAATTTGAAGATCTTGCTTGAAGAGGTTCACTACCTTGTTAGGGTCAGTCAAAGAAACAGACATTTTATCCAGCAAGAACCTCCCATCTGGCTCATTTCTAACTAGTTATCCAGTGATTAATGGTTGTAGTGACGCCCACAACATCATGGTGGTGGCCAGAGTTCAAAAAGGTATCAGTGCTTATTAGATTCAGTTGGCTTGACAAACCCATCCACATAAAATCTGGATATATTTGTTCTTTATGTATTAGATAAAGACCCGTTTTATTCTATCATCACATCTATGTATCTCTTTAAATGGATAAAAAATTGATATCATGAGATGAGATAGGTGGTCACCATGTAACATGGTAGGATATCAAACACATTAAAATGAGGGGAGATCCAATAATTTGGTTCTTGTAGACCTAAAACATTACAGCTAACAGTGAGGCTTGGCACCTCACTTGTACAGCTACCATAGGTAATGTCCTCTCAGTTACTAGAGTGAGACTCTAAGCCTATATGTAGGTGCATTATGTAAATACATTAAATTGAGTCCATTATGAGCTGCCAACCAATGATGCCAATCGGCGCCTATTTCATGGGTAGTTTGGATAACTTGGTACTTGAGAGAATACAGATGCTCAACAAGGAATCCACTGCCAATAACCTGAAGTACTTAAACCAATCATCACATAAACTACCTTCCCTTTTCTTACTACTACAATGGGGGTGGAGTCAAGAATTAAGAAATTAATTTTTCTATTTATTTTTTTCCGAGATGACTTGGATGATGAGAAAAAATGGCATTTGGTGGGCTGGAAAGCCCCCCCCCCCCTCTCTCAAAGGAGGTGGAAGGTTAAGGTTTACGGTCATTGTGGGTGACAAATAAGGCATTACCAAGTAAACAAATGTGTGATTTGGTGAAGTAATCTATGGAGAAGAGTTATTAGAAGTAAGAATAGGAGTAGAGATCATAAATGGGTTACTAATGGCATTGAGTAGTTATCGGGTGTAAGTTTATGAAAAGGTCTTCAAAAGTTTTGAAGACTTTTACAATGCATTTCCTTTATAGCAGGGAAAGGTGAGAGGATGCATCTTCATTATGACATTCGGTGTGTGAAGTAGGCCTTCATAATGCCATGGTAGCACTCCACAGGGTGGCAGCCAATAAAATTGCATTGGTAAATGAATGCTCTGAACAATTGGAATATAAGTGGTTTGGAATCCTAATTATAAGAGACTTCATGATTGAAAATGTTGATAATTTAATTAGGTTTCCAGCCTGGTTGAAGGGACTCCAATTTCTTGTTTGGAGGATAGATATATTTGTTGTTGGGTTTCTAAGGAGCCTAGACAGTATGCAAAATTTTCAGTTTGTTGGTTGAAAGGAAGGATCATTTTCCAAAACAACTTCATGCCTGAATACCCTACTCCCATCAAGGTAGCCTATTTGTTATATTTTACAAGTTATGGCATTATTACTTCTCCTTTTTGGTATTGTATGTATTCAGCCTAGAGGCCTTCATGTATTGGTTTGTGCTTGTGATGGAGATTCAGTAAGCAGCTCATCAGTTGACAGTAGCCCATCTCCACCCAACAAGAAGAGAAATAAGGAAGGAATCAAGAACCTATTGGATGGACATCATGGGTAGTTTGGGTAATAAGTTATGGGAATCCCTTTGGAATTAGATAGTGGGATCTTGGAAGGGAATATGGGTTTCCAAAACCCAGGTTTTGTAACCTATCTAAAC